>BPLS01028722.1:117425-140540 GCA_019656275.1 Rhododendron kiyosumense | reverse complement strand
GTCAGCCATTATACCAACCGGGTTGCTAAGGGGAATTAACGCACGCTCGAAAATTAAAAGTCAAAAGCTACGTCTACGTTAATCTACCACATTCTTCCAAGCCTCAAACTTGAAGTTTGGGAATCATTGGACAATATGAATTCATAATAGCATCGATTAACATAATACCATAATTTACTCAAAATGTGGAATATAATTGTATCAAATTGCAATAATTTTCAAGCGGTGGTTTTAAGAGCCAAGGATATTCTCGATAATTAATTACATGATTAAGGCAAAAAAAAAAGTGAAGAATATGATCTCTTTTTTTCTATTTACCAAAAAAAAACAAAGAATTTTTTTACTAATGTAATTATGACACATCACATAGTACCTAATTGTGATTATACCGTAACATTGCTCATAAATGTAATGTTGATGAAGCGTACCTTTTCATTAAAGAGAGACTGTGTAGGTGGAAAAGAATGACTCTCGATTGTTGTTGCCATCTTTATCCGAGGATAGAAGCTTATGAGGCGTGGTAGACTACCCAAACGCAATGATTTCAATTGACTGAAGGTTATAACATTTGCAATTATTTCTTCATCATTTCCAATTACCGCTTCCATGATCTCACTTCCCTGTATTTCTAGACTTTGGAGTTGCAGAAGTCCTCTTGCGCAGGAGGGGGAGAAGAGATATTTCAACCTGGAATCCCGGATTACTAATCGAGTTAAGTTATTGAAGGATCTTGATGGGTATAGTCCACCTCTTCCAGGTTTGCCAAGTAGGCGTTCCAAGATGTTGAAATCATCATCAATGTCAATGCCGTTGAGATTCACCACCGCTGAATAATCTTTGCTATCGTAAAAAAATTGCCCCACTGCAATATTAAATCTGATCAAATTCTGAAAGCCAAGGTCTTTAGGCAACAGCCTGTGATGTGGTATGCGAATAGCTAATGTCGATAATCGAGTCAATGACATTAGCTCGTCAAGGCTCACTTTGCTTATTTCCTCATTGCCTGTCGTGCCTTCCCAATTCTCGAAGCTAAGTGGGAAATGTAGTTCTTCAAGCAGGTGTAATTTGGATATGACACCATTTGGAATCACATCGAGCTCGTCACAATCCCCCAGATCTAACAACCGAAGACGGGTTAACTCTCCTACCTCAGGTGGCAACGCCTTTATATCAGAATCTCGAAGTCTAAGTACTTCAAGCTTATTCTTAAGATCCTTAAGTATTGCTATATCTCCCAACTTGCAGTTAATTAGGCATAACATCCGAAGTTCCGTCAATTTTCCAAGTGAAGATGGCAGTGGCAACAAAGTTACTTTGTTCAACTCCAGAACCACAAGTTTCTCTGTCCCTCTAAAAAACCCATCCGAAATTTCCTTATATAGTTCAGGCTGAAATTTACTGCCGCTACATTTCAGAATTAAAGTGTGAAGTTCCGGACATACCAACTCATCGGGAAGCTCATGAATAGATTCGGACCTCAATGAGATTGTTGAGTATTTCTCATAAGTCCCCGTCTCTGGCCACTCTTCGACACCATGTTTGACCAGAAATGCTTTCTCTTCTTTTGCTATTGAAATAGCAACGTCCCGCACGATATCATGCATTTTCACAAAATCATCATTTTCGCCATCTAAAAGCAAACAACTAGTTTTGAGGGTTTTGACCAATGAACATACAGCATCTCTTGTGTCTTCCAATGTGTCCGGGTTTTGATCAAGCAACCTCCTCGCCATGCATTGTCTAGCCAACTCCTCAGTTGGAACCTGGGCATCTTCAGGGAACAAACAGCAAAGCAAGAAGCACGATTTTGCATCTGTGGATTCTAAGTAATCATAACTCAACTTTAAAGAGGTAAACAACTTTGGATCAATATCATCTATCTTGTTTAGCATGCAGTTTTTAAGTTTATGTAGTGAATTTCTCCAAGCATACATACTTTTGCCTTTCAATGCAGCTCCAACTGCAAGTATAGCAACTGGCAAGCCCTGACATTCTCTACAAACCGCTTTTGCTATGTCGTGAAGTTGATTATGAGAGTCGACATTATTTCCCATCTTCTTCTTAAATAGGTTCCATGCCTCTTCCTCTGACAACACTTGGATAGGGAAATCTTTATGTACGTCCATATCTATCAAGACGCGTTGGTTTCGTGATGTTAGAACAACTTTGCAACCTTTGTTTCCATCTCTGATAGGAATACCTATTTCCATCAAGTTCAATTTTTTCCAAATATCATCCAATATTACAAGATTTCTCTTCCCATTGTTCAATCTATTCCAGAGTTGAATTGCTTTCCCCTCTTCAGTTTCCTCTTCCAGTTTTAGATTCAAACGGGCAGCGAGTACCCCTTGGATTTTGGCCACGTTTGCATCGTGAGAGACAACTGCTGTCACGACTTCATCGAAAAGTCCATCTATTTTCACTTGTTCGCCAACCTTTTCGACCATCGTCGTCTTACCCACCCCTCCTGCTCCATATACCCCAATCACATTTACCTTGGAATCTTTAATTAATGCCTCCATGATCATTTTGAAAGCCGATGCTCTTGAATCAAAACTCACGTACTCCCTGCTGAATGGAAATTGGAGTTCCGGAGGAGGTGGTGCAGGGCGTGAAATTGTATTAAAGTTGGCTTTCTGAGTGAGACTTTTCACATCACCCATCTTCTTTTCGGCTTCCTTGCTCAGCCTGTACCGCGAAATGAAGTCAGGACATGAGTATTTAAAGCATTGAACGTTCTCCTTGACATTTTTTTGGTCCATAAACGTCTCAACTCCTTGTCTCAGTATGTCCACTTCCTTTCGCCAATCTGAAACGTCATCCACAATAACCTCACCGCAAGTCTCGGCTTCATCAATTTTTTGTTCAATGGTTCCTCTCTGCTCTTGAAGCTTTTTCATCTCGACGTCAAGATTCTTGATGTTCTTCTTGTAATTAAAAAGATAACCGAGATGACGCCCCACTGATTCGAATGCTATGTCAACGAGTTTCTCTACAATTTTGTCCAGTACAATTGTTGGGTTACACATTTTGAATTCACTCTTTCTTCGTTTTCTCTGCATCGAGTCCCAACGTCAGTTGTCAAAGGATGAGATTTGATTTAAAAGCTAAAAGCTATCAATTCAAAGAACGAAAGAACCTAAAAAAAGTAAATAAAGAGAGTATATATAAAAGGACCTACAATAAGAGCAATGTAAGTACTGCATTATTCATGTATACAACCTTTTAACATGCGAAAGAAAAAAGTTAGATATGCGACCTAGCATCTTTTCACTCTTCTCTTTACTTTATTTTAGAAAAAAAGTTAGTACTGCATTATTCACATTGGGTTCAGTAATATGGTTCGCCCAAATCCATCCATTTATAATTAGCCCTAATCCACCCATATTTAAAAATGAGTTCTAATTGGGCCAACTTAATAAACCCACTGATAGTATGGGTGTAGATGGGTTGGTAATCGGTTGAATATGGGTAAAATTAAAAGACTCAAAAAAGAGAGAACCTAAAACTCAAAGACAAAGGCTCTGTTTGGTTCCCTTTTATTTTTAGTTTTAGTTTTGGAAACTAATCATTACCTTACTTCTTTTTCCAATCATTACCCTATTTCTTCAATTATTACTTTCTCATTTCTCTCTATCTCTCTCCAATCATTATCCCTATTTTCAATCATTACTCTATTTCTCTCTCCATCCACTACCAAAACTAAACTAAACTAAACTCCTAACCAAACACTACCAAAATTACTCCCACTTAACGGCCACTGATTCTACGTGGATTGTGGGGCCTCCCACCTCTCCCTCTCGTTCAAGAAGCTGGCGCAAGAAAAAGACTTGAAAGTTTCAGATTTTTGGAAAATGGGGCCCACATCTTTCAGCTAAACCTTTACAAACCACATAGGCAAACACATTCTCTTCGCATTCCTTAATGAAAGACAACAAAAATTTGCATTTATTAAATTTGCGTCAAACTATTTTGATTTTTTGATTCTTTCGTTGAGAAAAATCAAAAAAGTAAAAGATTTATGATCAAAATTCTTAATTTTTTGAATAAAGACAAAAACAAGTAAAAATTTCTATCTTTTTGACTTATTTTTATTTTTATTCACTAAATTATGAGACTGTGTTCTACTAAGCCAAATAAAAAATATTTAATTATTTTTTGAATTAATGATAATGTATTATGAGAGAATGATATGTCTCATAAAGCGAAAAATAAGTACTCAAAAAAAAAAAAAGAACCTTAGCGGAACGTGTTTTGAGTTTCGATCATAATTTTTCACTTTGTCGATTTCTTTTCATTAAGACGAATCAATAAATAACAAAAAATTAACGCAAAACAAACAAATGCAAACAAAATAAACCACTTAACTTATTAAACCAAAATAAGGTGCTCTCTTTCTCTCTCACCACCAAAGAATCGAAAAATCTGCCTTATTTGTCTTTGTTTAAAAAAAAATATCGGTTTGGACCATCATTTTTTATAGGATTCTAAATGTAAGGGTGAAAATAAGGATCGAATTGGATTGTAAAATTAGGCATTATAGATCATCAGAATTCTATGTATTGGTAGCTCTCATGCCATTGCTTGAACTACCTCTGTTTTAGATTGGGGATTGCCTCTGTTTGTCATCGTTACTGAGCCCACTCTCTCTCTTCAATCTATGGTGGATAAATGAGTCAGTTGGTGGATACAGTGGCAGGATAGCAGCTAAAAGTAATTGAAAAGGAAAGAAAACAGGTCGGGTCGGGTTGGGTTTGGGTATGACATGACCCATATTCGACCCAATCTGTTTCAACTATCAACCCACTTCGACCCGCCCATATTAAACTCATAACCCATTTCAACCCGCCTATTTTCCACCTCTATCTAAAACTAATTCATGAGCCCCAATGACCTCTCCAGTCAGTTTTCATGTTGGATGCTGTAACATGATATCAAAACTAGAGTTTTTGAGGCATTTGACAAGATTCTATTCTGTTATTGGTCAATTCCTGTTATTTGTGTTAAAAGTGCGCTTAGTTTCATGGTGATCTATGTGTTATGTATTTTTTATTGCTTTCTTCATTTGCGAGTCAGAGGTTAAACGTGCGGAGAGTGTTAAAGAGCTTGTGCCATGCAACAGTGGTTAAAATTTCACCTCCAAAACTATTTTTGTCATGAGCTTTACCGGCCTCTTCACTCATTGCCAATTTATTTTTGTGTTGGATGCTTTAACACTTTGCATCTAGTACTATTTTTTTTACGCATGCATAGCACGGATGATGTTTTACTTCTTCATTCTTTATCCATTGCCATTTGATTTTGTGCAAACAAGCAATATCCTACAAAAAAAATGAAATTTGGTGACGAAAAAGTGGCGACGAAATTTAATTTTGTCACTAAATGAGTATATGTGATGACGAAAAAACAAATTCGTTACTGTTTTGACAACTTCCGTAACGAAATAATTTTGTCAACAATTATACCTGTTTAGTGATGAAAAAAATATATTCGTCACCAAAGGTTACCCATTTGGCGACAAAATACATTTTTCGTCGCCAAAAGCTCAGAAAAGGTGACGAAATTATTTTTCGTCACCAAATATAATCATTTGGTGACAAAATAAAATATTTCGTCACCAAATGAGACGAATTTAGTAACGAAATATTTTTTTCGTCACCATTTTAACACTTTCGATTTTTTCGTCAAATGCGTACCTTTGGTGATGAAATTTATGAATTGCTCTTTGTCGCTAAATGTATTTCAGACATAACTCTTTACTAGGAACTTTGATTGAGATAATTCAAATTGGGTTTGATCAATAACTCAAATGCTTACAACTTTCATGTTTATCAAAATTGATAATTTTAATATTTAAAAGTTCAAAACTACATTCGAAATATATATGTTATATATTAGATATTTCAAATATGTACTAAAAATTGTGTGTGGTACAGTTGGTCGAAACTTATGCGAAAAACTCAGGGGACTCGGGTTCAAAATCCAGTAGGACCAAGAAAGAGGGATTTTTTTTCCATATGAAAACGCCTATAACAATGAAAAATTTTGTCACCGATTTCTTATATTGGTGACGAAAATCTTCGTCACCGGTGTGACCCATTGGTGATGAATTTTTTCATCACGAAAAGGAATAATTGATAAAAAAAATTTGTTGTCGAAAAGCACAATAGGTGAGGAAAAAATTTTCGTCACCAATTATTCACTTTTTGGTGACGAAATATTTTGTCATCAAAAGGCACTATAGGTGACGAAAAATAGATTTCGTCGCCAGGTAGGAATCCTCGACAACCTTTAGTCGACAATTTTTTTTGTCACCTATATTATTTGTGACGAAAAACATGCCATTTGTGACAATTTTCATTCGTCACCTAATGCAATTTTTCTTGTAGTGAATGCATGATACTAGAGTTAAAAACTACTAACAATTTTCTTATGGGATTATCTAGAATCTGCCGCCACTTTGCATGCTTTAATGGTTGCACTCTATCATTAATAGGCTTCACATTCAAGTTAGCAAGCTCCAATCTCTCCACAAATAGAGCAAGCTCCAAGCACTCCACCTCTGAATGAGCAAGCTCCAAGCCTCGTCTCCGATTGATGCTCATCCCCAGAAAGAGCAAGCTTATTTGATCCTTCTCCATATTAATTAAGTTGAGGCTTGGGTGATTCCCCCAAAGGAAAAAGCTTGGATGTAACCTCAATTTTTAACCGCACATGGGCCTAACGCCTCCTCGACTTACCATGGCCTAGGTAAAGAAGCATGTATAGGGTTTTTGTAAAGCATCTGTTACCTCAAACTCACCCTGGTTTGTACCTTACTCATGGCGCACATTAAGGCAT
Organism: Rhododendron kiyosumense; assembly: GCA_019656275.1. NCBI lineage: Eukaryota > Viridiplantae > Streptophyta > Magnoliopsida > Ericales > Ericaceae > Rhododendron > Rhododendron kiyosumense. The sequence continues at coordinate 133,700 of BPLS01028722.1, read as the reverse complement.
TCAACTGCTGTTTGTATATTGGATCTTAATCAACTAAGTCATTTAACTAATTCTTTCATTCGGTTTGTATTTTTACAAATACTAATACATTTCTCTTAAATACAAAGACATTTCAATTTTCTGGTCGTACCCTAACTTTACCAGCACCCGTACCCTAATTTTCTTTGTTTTGTTGTACTGTTGTACCCTTATCGTACCGGTATGCATACCCACACCCGTACTTCATAGAAAACAAACCATATGAAAGTAAGGCTAAGTCGCTAACAAGATAAGCCCCGATTATGATTGACTATTTAATTTAAAAGTCATCTGAAGAAGCTCCCTGCACTGTTTTCAATGGCTAAGGGAGGAGAAGGGGGTCCCAAGTTGAAATTATGAGATGAATTATGGAGAAACGAAATATGATGGTTAAGGGTACATGGATATATTGGAGAGGAGAAACCAATTATTTAGGTGACAGCATTCAACATTACATTTAAACTGTGAATGATAGTAGTAATATTTTGGGTGGAGTGGTAAGTGTCATTTACCTTCATTTATGGACATTCGTGTGATCCGTGGGAATAACATTTGAAATAAACTTCCTTTTACATGATGCGTATATGATCCACGTACATTCTAACAACATCAATCATTTGGAGATAAATGACAAAATAGTTAATGTGTTTTGGTTTGAGATTCCTTGAAAAGATATGGAGAGTTTTTTTTACATGAGTTGTGACTTTATGTGAATAGTTTTTTTTTTGGTTTGAGATTCCTTGAAAAGATATGGAGAGTTACAAAACATATTTTCACATGAGTTGTGACTTTATGTGAATAGTTATAACACCCATTAAATTGGGATGTATTTATTTGGAATGGATGTGTTCATTAGGAAAAGGAAAGGCTGTCGTTTATTTGGAAGATATATGATTGTTAAGAGTATCCATAATGACTTAACCAGCCAAAACAAAAGGGTTGCTAAAGCTAGCAATGTTTGCTAAATTGGAATAACTAAATGGGAAATGCTAATGACACATTAATGTGTCACACCTCAATCACACCTTTCTCACATACATGTGTGGGAAGTTCACAATAAATGCTAGGGACCCGCTAGGGATCCACATGTATGTGAGAGAAGTGTGATTGAGGTGTGACAAATTGATATGCCCCTAGCATCTCCCTAACCAAATTTAGGGACCTCTTAACCAATAACTAAATATTGACCTTTGGATAATAAAAAAACCAACTTTTTCATAATAACCAAATATATATAATGGTTCCAACATATCTACAATCAAGTACATTCATCATTACACAAAAAATCTTCTCTCTCTTCCCTTCCCCCTCTCTCTCAACAATATTTTCAAAATAAATTTTTTGTTTCAAAAACTCTTTTCAAAATTAGTTTTTCTATTTTCCAAAGACAAAATTCAAAATTTTTTATTTTTCTATTTAGTTTAAAGATGACATGGCAAGTTTTGGTTATTTAGTTTTGATTATGCCATTGACCTCCACATTGTTAACTTTTGGTGATCATGACAACTTTTGGCTATCCAATTTTGGTTAGAGCATTGTGGATACTCTTAAAAAGGAATGGGAAACATGGGAGTGCCTACAAGAGGCATGCATGATCCTTCCTAATTGATTAATGTCTAATAGAGGCATGATGCTTCTTAATTAATTGTCTACAAAATACATGACCATTCCTAATGGGCGTGTTTAATGGAGAGGATCATTCCTATTGTGTGTCTCCTAAAGACATAAACGTGTCACAAAAGGGTGCTTATATGTCAATAAATAAGCCATTTGTAAAGGTATTTCTTAAATTAAAAATTTCATATTAGATTGCTCTCTCTACACACCTTCTTCAAAGAATTTTTTAGGTATATTGATAGTCTGTTGTTCTGTCTGTCTTCATTCGAGTAAACATAGACACAAAGAACTTTGAGTTCGAGTTTCGTTATATCTTGAAGGTGGATTTGATGTTAGCCCAATGCATACCATCTAGTGGGGAATATATTGTCTTTACGAAAGTGACTTAGTAACGTGCCTCGAAGTGTTTTTTGCGTTTCAATTTTCTAAGGAGAGATGGCGCCATTTTTCAATTCAAGAAAGATTTCCAACATTAATTCCTAATCCAACAAGGAACAAAAGGAGATTCAACTCAAAGAAAAAAAAAAAGTAACTTGGTTACTTCCTTCAGTCGTCAGTCCTTTTGGAGATGCTTCAACCACGCTCCCGACCTCGTTGGACCAGAGCAACTCTGGAAATGTTAAAGGAAAAAAGTATTGGTAACGTTGTTGATAATGACTTGATCATAGGTTAATGATCGATGTGCCCCTACCACAGGAGAGCGGTCGAAACAAAAAAAAGCTATTTATAGTTCTGATCCAGGTCGACATTAATCAAAAGAAAGCTATTTATAGTTATTTTTTTTGTCTTTATTACGTCAAACTTTTGTGAATTATTAATTTGCTTCACGACAGGAATCGAAAAAGTAAAAAAAATTGTGATATAATCCCATAATTTTTTAAATAAAGACAAACTTTTGTGGTCTTTTCAACTTTTTATTTTGTTTATTCAAAAAATTATGAGGTGTGATTATAATTTTTTATTTTTCTTATTTCTCTCATTGAGATAAATCAACGATCCACAAAAGTTTGATGCAAAATTAACAAATACAAAAATAAAATTCAATGAAAACAAAAAATAAGCTACTTAGCCAAAATAGGCCTAATAGTTTGCAATACAGGAATCACAAAAGATAATCGGTCTTACTATTGTCAGCCCACTGGGCTGACAGTTGGCTGACGATAAGTACACTAAAAGATAAGGAAAATACGTATTTATGTATACTTTTGTATCCTTTAATATACATTCACACACTTATTATTATCATCCTATTAGGCTGATTTTAGAATTTTTCAAAGACAATACTCTGTATCATTCTATATGGAAGTATTATAGAAACTGATTTTGGTCATATATAATCATGAGAATGGCTTATTCACCGGGAGCTGTGAATAAGCAATTTGTGAAGTTGCACGATTTCAACCATCCGTTTTGGCATTGGACGGTCCGGATTGTAAAAACTCTTCGCGCAAAGAGTTTTTTTTAAATTCAGACCTTCCAATACACTTTGGACCGGCACAATTCAGCTTTGTAGACCACTATTCACGGAAACTAAATAAAATAGTTTTTCTCTGTAATGACACCCGATACAGTTCTTGACAGAGTGAATTATTTCATCGGCCGTTCATTCTTTAACCGTGAGATTGGCTCATGCTAATTAGTCATTGTTCACAATTGAAACACAAGTTTGATTGATTCTCAATGAAATCCTTAAGTATATTGCTACCAAAGCATTGGGAAGACCAACGCTACATTGATTAATTTATCAAAAAAACTCATTTACGGAGCAACTCGTAAATAAAGTTTATAGCGCTCAATCGTTCGTGTCCAAAAGTGTTTTGGACAGCCCAGATTGTAAAAAAATTATTCGCGAGAATAGTTTTGTAAAAGCCGGACCATTGATTGCCGAACGAATAGCTGAAATTGCGCGGAACCGTAAATAACTTATTCATGGGGCAAAGTTCAATTCACGAGGCAAAAATAACTTATTCACCAGGCAAAGTTCAATTCTTTAGTCTTTCACCACTTTCTCCGACTCTATCCCAAGATGTTGGGTATAATAAGCCAAATGGCTTAATTTTTTGTCCTTATTCAATTTTTTTTGCATTTGTTAGTTTTTCGTCAACTTTTTGTGAATAATTACTTCTTCATAATGAGATAAATCTAAAAGGTAAAAAATTGCTCTACAATCAAAACGTAAATTTTTTGAATAAAGAAAAATAAGCCAATAAACCCATTTTTTCATATTTATTTTTAAAAAATTAAAATTTGATCTTAATTTTGTACTTTTTAGATTTCACTTGTCATAAAAAAGTAATAATCCCCAAAAAGTTGACGAAAAACTAACAAATGTGAAAAAAAAAATTGAATAAAAACAAAAAAATAAGTCATTTGGCTTATTAGGCCAAACAATCCCAATAAGTATTTGGACATCGAATTTGTCAAGAAAAAATGGAAGAGACAAACATATATACAAGTACACAACTTAAAAATGAAACAAAAGAAATCGTTTTAGCCGCACATAATTCTTGATATTGAGTACTTCACATTTGTGTGTGAGAGAGCCGACAGGCAAGCTTGATTTACACGTGAGAAATATGTTCAAGGATTTGATAAAAATTTGGATCAGACCGAGAGATTTGTCAAAGATCGAATAGATAGATTTGGTCTTGAAAGTCGAAATTGGTAGGAGCACGGCTGATTTCATGGGATTTGTCATTTGATTTAGAGCTTGTATCATATACATGTGTACAAGTAAAAGTGTGGGAAGTAAGAAAAAGAGTAAGAGCAGAAAGAGAGGAGAGAGACGTGGATTCCCCATGGAGGATATCCCCCACCAGATTACTCGTGTGTGTTTGAAATTATGTTTGATTAATAGAAGTGAGTTTTTAATTTGTTTAGTGCATGGATTTATGCCGCGTTCTCTTTCTAATATTGGTATCAGAGCATTGGAAAGAGATCCTAGGACAAAACCGACAGGCTAGATGGGCCAAAGAAATCAAGAGCTAGACGGGCATAAAAATTGACAGAATTTGACAAACCAAGCAACGACAAACACGGATCAAAAATCAAAGTCTACAAAAATTGATTTGGATCCCCGAAGTAGATTTACCTTGACGAGACGAATTCAGTGGTGAAATTCCGACGACGAGACAACCCCGACGACGTTGCCCACATGTGCTGGCCAAACAATCGGAGTTGAAGAGGAGGAGCTGCGGAAAAGAAAAGACAGAAGACGAAGAAGAGGAAAGTGCTGCATGAGAAAAGAAGAAAGTGAAGCAATTGTTGGTCTGCTGAGAAGACTTTGCAGTCAACAAAGGAATACAACTGGCATCAATTATTATTACCAATCAGAGAGAAATTATTTAGTGTCTGTGGTAGCATTGAACGTATGGGGCAACCGTACATATGAACAGTGCTCTACGGAAGAATAGTACTGCCGTACAGGTGAAGAGTGCCAGATGATGAGTGGACGAGAAAATCATTCTCCAAGTGAGTTGTAGATGAAGTTTTGGCTACCGAAGGCCAAAAAAGTGATGAGAATTAGACAATGGAAAGATGTGATGGAGCAAATCGGATGCGATTTTGATACTTGACGAGAGATTTGGGCAATTTATGCCCAAAATCAAAAAGGACCGACGAGACGAGACGAGACATGACATAAGTTTTTTGTTTTTGCCAAACAAAATGTGACGAGAAGACGAGAGGCACCAAAACCAAACTGCTTTCCATGCCCTTTTACTTATTTTTAGTTACATCTAGCCAAGGCCATCCTTGGGCGTAGGCCATCAGACGACCGCCTTGTGTCTTTCATTTTGGACTCAATCATAAGGCCCCAAATAGCAGAAACCTAATAAATATTACGTATGTCAATTATTTTCTAAGGAAGTTAGTGTCGTTCAGCGGTAAAACACACTTGTGCCACAACGAAACTTGAGTTTGAATCCCACCCACGTCAGCATTTTTAACGTGAACACCTTTGAACTCTTACAAAGAAACGTTAGGAAATGACGTTGCCATGGTTAAACCATTCAATCAGCTGTTCCAATGAGAAGGTCATGCGAATTGCCATTTCCCTACAAATCTTTGATGCTCCACTACTCCAAATACTAATATATATATATATATAGAGAGAGAGAGAGAGAGAGAGAGAGGATTTTCAAGTGAGGGATTTCCATTTCTTGATCAAATTTTGAAAATCCGAACCGTTCAATATATGCAAAACGTGATTTTAAGGGTCCTTACGAGAAATCAGCAAAAAAAATGACCGGAAAGGGCTTCATCCGAGCAGTTTTTTTTGAACCGTTCAATGAAAACTACTCAGATGAAGCAATTCCCGGTCATTTTTTTTGCTGATTTGTTGCGGGGACCCTTAAAATCACGTTCTGATCACTTTGAGTGGCTCGGATCATCAAAATTCAATAAGGAAGGGAGTCCCGCATTTTAATGAAATGAGGGATCCATCACCGGAACCTAACTATGTGTGTGTGTGTGTGAATTATTTTCTCTCTCTCTCTCTGTCTAGTCAATCTATGGTGGGTAAATGAGTCAGTTGGTGGATAAAGTGGCAAGATAGAAGCTAAAAGTAATTGAAAATTAAGGAAAGAAACGGGTCGGGTCGGGTCGGGTTTGACTTGATCCATATTCGACGCAATCTGTTTCAACTATCAACCCATATTCGACCCGCCTGTATTAAAATCATGACCCATTTCAACCCACCTATTTTCCACCTCTATCTAAAACTAATACATGAGCCCCAATGACCTCTCCAGTCATGGTCAATTGTTTTAATATTGGATGCTGTAACATGATATCAAAACTAAGCTTTTTGAGGCATTTGACAAGATTCTATTCCGTTATTGGTCAATTCCCCGTTGTTTGTGCTAAAAGTGCACTTAGTTTCATGGTGATCTATGTGTTATGTATTTTTTATTTCTTTCTTCATTTGCAAGTAAAAGGTTAAACGTGAAGAGAGTGTTAAAGAGCTTGTGCCATGCAACAGTGGCTAAAATTTCACTTCCAAAACTATTTTGTCATGAGCTTTACCGGCCTCTCCACTCATTGCCAATTTATTTTTGTGTTGGATGCTTTAACACTTTGCATTTAATATTGTTTTTTTTTTTTACTCGTGCATAGCACGGATGATGTTTTACTTCTTCATTCTTTATTCATTACCAATTGGTTTTATGCAAACAAACAATGCGTAATACTAGAGTTACAAAACTACTAACAATTTTCTTATGGGGTTATCTAGAATCTGCCGCCACTTTGCATGCTTTAATGGTTGCACTCTATCATTAATAGGCTTTACATTCAAGTTAGCCAGCTCCAATCTCTCCACAAATAGAGCAAGCTCCAAGCACTCCACCTCTGAATGAGCAAGCTCCAAGCCTTGTCTCCGATTGATGCTCATCCCCAGAAAGAGCAAGCTTATTTGATTCTTCTCCACATTAAGTTGAGGCTTGGGTGATTACCGGTCCCAAAGAAAAAAGCTTGGATGTAACCTCAATTATTAACCGCTTATGGGCCTAACGCCTCCTCGACTTACCATGGCCTAGGTAGAGAAGCATGTATAGGGTTTTTGCAAAGCATCTGTTACCTCAAACTCACCCTGGTTTGTACCTTACTCATGGCGCGCATTAAGGCATTCAACTGCGGTTTGTATATTGGATCTTAATCAACGAAGTCATTTAATTAATTTTTTCATTTGGTTTGTATTTTTACAAATACTAATACATTTCTCTTAAATACAAAGACATTTCAATTTTCTGATTGTACCCTAACTTTACCGCACCCGTACCCTAATTTTCTTAGTTTTGTTGTACCACTGTACCCGTATCGTACCAATACCGGTATGCGTACCCGCACCCGTACTTCATAGATAACAAACCATATGAAAGTAAGGCTAAGTCACTAACAAGATAAGCCCTTATTATGATTGACCATTGAATTTAAAAGTCATTTGAAGAAGCTCCCTGCCCTGCTTTCAATGGGTAAGGGAGGAGAAGGGGGTCCCAAGTTGCTGAAATTAAGAGATGAATTATGGGGAAACGAAATATGATGGTCCAGGGTACTGTTGGGGTACACCCAAGTGAAGTGGGTGTGGTTGTAGGGGATAAAACCCTTGGTCCCCTTTTCCCTTTTGTTGATTGCCTTTGGCAGTGATAGTGTGTGTGTGCCGAGACAGTGAGAGGCAGAGAGAGTGAGCCGGTGTGTGAGGCTCCCCCTTCCGGGGGAGCGGGGCTCTTCGGAGATGCCCAGAGAGACTGTCGGAGAACCACCGGAGTGAGGGAGAGAGAGAAAGGAGTGGGGAAGCCGGATTGTGGCTATCCCGATGAGGTTTTTCATACTTGTATATGTGATTTATACATAGTGGAGTTTTCCTCGGATATCTCTCGTGTTTGTGCTTGTTTATTTTCGTGCTTGTGCTTAGAGGTGTGAATCAGGGTCGGGGTCTCGACCCAATAGTGGTATCAGAGCCGGAGTTGCTGGTTCGGGGTCACCGGAGAAGCACAGCACGTCGGAAGAAAGCACGGAGCATGGCCTCAGCTGGGTTCTCGGTTGAGCCGTCTGAAAACTCAATCGGACCAGTAAGGGTTGTGCACCTCACTGAGACGAGTCTATAGGAGGTGACGGGATTGATTTTTGTCACCGGATGAAGGCTCAGGAGCCATTCGATCCCAGCGGGCGGAGGCGGCGACGGCGGAGCGGCTGTTTTTGAAAAACCCGTGGTTTTGGGAGATCGAAGACGAGTTTTGAGCACTGGGTTGTGTTCACCTCGAGGAGACGATCACGGATTGGGGTAGCACGTCGCCGGAGGAGCTCGGAGGTAGCGGCAATGGCTGTTCGAACGGCGGCGGCGAGGTGGCGAGAGGCGGTTCAAGGGTGGTTCGTACCAGGAGTTGTCGGATGCGAGATTTGAGCACGGGGTTGTGTTCGTCTCGTCAAAACGAGCTCGGGAGTGGTCCGAAAACTATCAGAGGACGCCGGAGTGAGCCACATGCGCCGGTCAAAGTTTTCTGTTGACTGCGCGTCAGATGCACGCGCTGGAGTGTGCCGGGCACACGCTGACACGCGGAGAGCACACGCTGGCATGTGGAGAGCGTGTGCCGGTCAATACCACATGGGCGGTCAACGCTGACTAGGCGATGAGTCAGCAGCCACGTGGTAGACACGCGGCAGTGCCGCGTCAGCAAGAGGGTCCCATTTGGGTGCCATGTCAGCGGTCAACTGTCCACATCAGCAGGTCAACGCTGACGTGGCAGTCCAGTCAGCGGGTTCAATGGTCAACGGGTCAACTACCGGGTCAGATTTGGTTTTTGCATTTTCGGGGTCGTTCGGACTCCGTTTTTCGCGTATGAGTAGTCGATTTTGACTATCTCGACGTTCCGGATGCAACCGCGCACTCCGTTTTCGGAATGGAGGCTCCTAAGCTGGTGCGAGTGCTTAGTGGAGCAAGAAAACGCGTGTTTGGAGGCGGTTTGGGTTGCGATGAGGCTTGGCTTGTAAGCAAGGATACATTACACTCGAACGGGTTTGTTCGTCTGGTAATGACACAGGCGCTTACGGCTTATTGCAGTAGGGACAATCGGTGATGATCTGTTACGGAGCTGGTAGGCAAGGATACATTACATTCGGGCTAGATTGCTTGTCTGGTAATGACACAGACGCTTATTGGAGTGATAGATCGATTCCGATGGAGATCCAGGATGCTGAGGAAAGCCAGGAATGGAACGGGAATGGACGAGTGGCAGGGAGAAGACCCGGGGAGAGCTGACGGAAGTGCAGAGAGTTGACGGAAAGTGGCGGAAAGGACGATTGACGGAGCAGACTTGCAGAGATCGGAGGTTGATCAGTGCAAACATGCGCGGAGCTAGTGAGCAAAGATACACTCGGGTTGGTAGTGACACAGGCGCTCACTAGTGCAATGGTTTGCAGAGATGATTGACAGTGATCGGAGGCAGTCTGGTTCAATCGGGTTTAAAGTCCTATTATCCGGAGATGCAGCTTGTGATTCGGGCTGCAGGATGAGCTGATCGGATGTGACTTCTGGTCTAACAGATGACGGGCAACCGATACGGGCTTGTGGAGCGTACAGACAGAGGGAGCTAATGTTTGGTACGGAACAAGCAGTATAGGTTTATCAACAATGAACAGGATGAGCAGCAGTTGCGGACGCACACGGGATAAGCACGGAGTACGAGGAGCTGAGACGTATGGATGTGTGTGTCTGGATATGAATCAGGAGGTGTGCGGGATATCGACCGGGTGATGATTGCTACTGCTTGCTGGGTTGTTCATTAGAGCTCTAGACAGGGGGATTGAGATGGAGACGCGACGACGCATCGCAGGATTCTCTTCCTTCTGGGATTTGGTGACGGGATCCTCTCCAGGATATGTGGCCACATGAGTTGGAGAGATGGAGTCACAGATTGTGTCTGGCGATTAGGCACAGTGCGTTCGGGGTTCAGCCACTGAAGATCTGGTCTTGCAAGGAGACACTCGGTTAGTTGGTATATACACTTCCGGTGTTAGGGTGGTGAGACTTCTGATGTGTAGCAGTGACACAGGCGCTTGACTAGAGGGGCAGAACGGGATTGGCGAACGCGGATTACAGCATCCAGGGGGTGATGCGGGCGCTCAAGCAGCAGAGGAGCGCGGATAGAAATGGACTTTACTGCGGACATCTCGGGATTGAGATGTGAAGCATCCGGGTTTGGATGTGGAGCACTCGGTTGAGGGGGTGCGGTGTATCGGTGGTGTTGCCGATATGAGCCACGGATATCTAGTCGGGTTTTGTAGCCTCCTCGCAAGTGATGTGTGAGATTATCTGGCGAGTGGAGCCTCTGGTGTGAGCAGGGGGTAGCTGTGGTGCTAGAGTGGCGGATTGCAGCCGGACAGCGCTGCGGATTCAGCGATTACCCCACTCGGGTGTAGGGGGTGATTGTTGGGGTACACCCAAGTGGAGTGGGTATGGTTGTAGGGGATAAAACCCCTTGGTCCCCTTTTCCCTTTTGTTGACTGCCTTTGGCAGTGATAGTGTGTGTGTGCCGAGACAGTGAGAGGTAGAGAGAGTGAGCCGGTGTGTGAGGCTCCCCCTTCCGAGGGAGCGGGGCTCTTCGGAGATGCCCGGAGAGACTGTCGGAGAGCCACTGGAGTGAGGGAGAGAGAGAGAGGAGTGGGGAAGCTGGATTGTGGCTATCCCGATGAGGTTTTTCATACTTGTATATGTGATTTATACATAGTGGAGTTTTCCTCGGATATCTCTCGTGTTTGTGCTTGTTTATTTTCGTGCATGTGCTTAGAGGTGTGAATCGGGGTCGGGGTCTCGACCCAACACTACACACCCTCTTTCTAGAATTTGTTAAGTATATTGATATTTTGTTGTTCTATTTTCATTTGTGCAAACACAGATGAAAAAAACTTTCAGTTAGGATTTCGTTGTATCTTGGAGGTGGATTTGCTATAGCCTAATGCACAACATCTAGTGGGGAAAATATTGCTTTACGAAAGTGACTTAGTAACGACCCTCAAAGTGTTTTTCGTGTTACAATTTTCGAAGGAGAGATGGCGCCATTTTCCAATTCAAGAAGACAGATTTCCAACATTAATTCCTAACCCAACAAGGGAAAAAAAGAAGAAGAACAAAATGAGATTCAACTTAAGGAAAATATAAAAAGTAACCTGGTTACTACCTTTAGTTAGTCCTTTTGAAGATGCTTCAAGCCTTCAACCACGCTGTCAACCTCGTCTGACCAGAGTAACTCTGGAAATATCAAGGAAAAATAGTTTTGGTAACGTCGTTGATAATGACTTGATGATAGGTTAATGATGTGCCACAGGAGAGCGGTCGAAAAAAAGAAAGCTATATACAGTTCTAATCCCTGCCGACATTAATCAATAAAACCTGCAGGAAAGTGTTTAGGCATACCTCTTTGCTGTTCTCAAACCGAGCAAATTGATATACTGAAAGAGAGAAACCTAATCACAGATGCTCCATGAACAACCTGTTCACAGAGCGGCACAATTTCAGCCATCCATTCGCACAATCAATAGCTGAGATTTGTTTTGATCAATTATGACCGGTCACAATTAATCGTTATCGATCATAATTGATTTTCAATCTGAACCATCCTAACACACTTCGGATGCACGCGATTGGCCTCTGTAATCTTTTCTTTACGGAATGGTCCACAAATAAGATTTTCTAATATTGAAAACTCATACACATTTAATAATGGCGGCAGTGACACTTTATAAACTATGAACCATACTAACAGGCGTTTTGGGCCTATTTTGGCTTCTTTTTTCTTTTTGGTCTTTATTGTGTCAGAAATCAAAAAAGTAAAAAAATTGTGATATAATCCCATAATTTTTTAAATAAAGACAAACTTTTGTGGTTTCGGTTTTTTTTTTTGTTTATTCAAAAAATTATGAGGTGTGATTATAATTTTTTACTTTTCTTATTTCTCTCGTTGAGAAGAATCAACAATCCATAAAAATTTGACAAAAAACTAATAAATACAAAATTAAAATTCAATGAAGATAAAAAGAATAAGCTACTTAGCCAAAATAGGCCTTATAGTTTGCAATATACGGATCACAAAAGATAATACTCCGTATCATTCTATATGGATGTATTATGCAAACTAATTTTGGTCATATATAATCATGGGATTCGCTTATACATGGGGGAGCCGTAAATAAACAATTTGCAGAGCTGCATGATTTCAGCCGTCCGTTTCGGCATTGGACGGTTCGGATTATAAAAAAACTCTTCGCCTGAAGAGTTTTTTTTAAATCCAGACCGTCCAATACACTTTGGACGGGTACAATTCAGCTTCGTAAATCACTGTACACAAAAAGCTCCATAAAATAGTTTTTCTCTATAATGACACACCAGATACAGTTCTTCACAGATTGGATTATTTCATCGGCCGTTCATTCTTTAACCGTTGATTCAATTACACGTTTCATGGAATCACACGATTTGCTAACGCTAATTAGTCATGGTTCACAATTGAAACACAAGGTTGATTGATTCTGAAGGAAATCCTTAATTATATTGCTACCAAAGCATTGGGAAGACCAAAGCGACATCGATTAATTTATCAGAAAAACTTCTTTATGGAGCAACTCGTAAATAAAGTTTACGGAGCTCAATCGCATGTTCAAAAATATTTTGGAGGGTTCGGATTGAAAAAAAACTATTCGCGAGAATAGTTTTTAAAATTCGGTCCATTAATTGCCGAAACGGACGGTTAAAATTGCGCGGAGCCGTGAATAACTTATTCATGGGACAAAGTTCAATTCACGGGGGCAAAAATAACTTATTCACCACTTTTTCTGACTTTATCCCAAGATGCCAAATGGCTTAATTTTTTTGTCTTTATTCAATTTTTTTGCGCATTTGTTAATTTTTCGTTAGCTTTTTGTGAATTATTGCTTCTTTATAATGAGATAAATCTAAAAAGTAAAAATTTACTCTACAATCAAAACCTAAATTTTTTGAATAAAGAAAAATAAGCCAACAAACCAATTTTTTCATCTTTATTTTAAAAAAATTGAAATTCGATTTAATTTTGAACTTTTTAGATTTCTCTTAATATAAAGAAGTAATAATCCACAAAAAAAATTGACGAAAAATTAACAAATGTGAAAAAAATTAAATAGAAACAAAAATAAGTCTTTTGGCTTATTAAGCTGAACAACTCCGACAAGTATTTGGACATCGAATTTGTCAAGAAAAAATGAAAGCAACAAAAATACATACAAGTACACAACTTAAAAATGAAACAAAAGAAATCATTTTAGCCGCACATAATTCTTGATATTGAGCACTTCACATGTGTGTGTGTGAGAGCCGAGAGGTAAGTTTGAATTTCACGTGAGAAACATGTTCAAGGATTTGCTAAAAATCTGAATCAGACCATGAGATTTGTCAAAGATCGAATAGATAGATTTGGTCTTGAAAGTCGAAATTGGTAGGCGCACGGCTGATTTCACGGGATTTGTCGTTTGATTTAGAGCTTGTATCATATACATGTGTACAAGTAAAAGTGTGGGAAGTAAGAAAAAGAGTAAGAGCAGAAAGAGAGGAGAGAGACGTGGATTCCCCATGGAGGATATCCCCCACCAGATTACTTGTGTGTGTTTGAAATTATGTTTGATTAATATAAGTGAGTTTTTAATTTGTTTAGTGCATGGATTTATGCCGCGTTCTCTTTCTAATAGTGGTATCAGAGCATCGAAAAGAGATCCTAGGACAAAACCGACAGGCTAGATGGGCCAAAGAAATCAAGAGCTAGATGGGCATAAAAATTGATAGAATTCGACAAACCAGACGATGACAAACACGGATCAGAAATCAAAGTCTACAAAAATTGATTTGGATCCCCGCAGTAGATTTACCTTGACGAGACGAATTCAGTGACGAAATTCCGACGACGAGACAACCCCGACAACGTTGCCCACGTGTGCTGGCCAAACAATCGGAGTTGAAGAGGAGGAGCTGCGGAAAAGAAAAGACAGAAGACGAAGAAGAGGAAAGTGCTGCATGAGAAAAGAAGAAAGTGAAGCAATTGTTGGTCTGCTGAGAAGACTTTGCAGTCAACAAAGGAATACAACTGGCATCAATTATTATTACCAATCAGAGAGAAATTATTTAGTGTCGGTGGTAGCATTGAACGTATGGTGCAACCGTACATATGAACAGTGCTCTACGGAAGAATAGTACTGCCGTACAGGTGAAGAGTGCCGGATGATGAGTTGACGAGAAAATCATTCTCCAAGTGAGTTGTAGATGAAGTTTTGGCTACCGAAGGCCAAAAGTGATGAGAATTAGACGATCGAAAGATGCGACGGAGCAAATCGGATGCGATTTTGCCAATACTTGACGAGAGGTTTGGGCAATTTATGCCCAAAATCAAAGAGGACTGACGAGACGAGACATGACGTAAGTTTTTTGTTTTTGCCAAACAAAACGTGACGAGAAGACGAGAGGCACCAAAACCAAACTGCTTTCCATGCCCTTTTACTTATTTTTAGTTACATCTAGCCAAGGCCATCCTTGGGCGTAGGCCCATCAGACGACCGCTTTGAGTCTTTCATTTTGAACTCAATCATAAGGCCCCAAATAGCAAAAACCTAATAAATATTACGTATGTCAATTATTTTCTAAGGAAGTTAGTGTAGTTCAGCGGTAAGACACACTTGTGCCACAATGAAACTTGAGTTCGATACTTACCCACGCCAGCATTTTTAACGTGAACACCTTTGAACTCTTACAAAGAAACGTTTGGAAATGATGTTGCCATGGTTCAACCCTTCAATCAGCTGTTCCAATGAGAAGGTCATGCGAATTGCCATTTCCCTACAAATCTTTGATGCTCCACTACTCCAAATACTAATATATATGTGTGTGTGTGTGTCAATTATTCTCTCTCTCTCTCTGTCTAGTCAATCTATGGTGGGCAAATGAGTCAGTTGGTGGATAAAGTGGCAAGATAGCAGCTAAAAGTAAATGTAAATTAAGGAAAGAAACGGGTCGGGTCGGGTCGGGTCGGGTTTGGGTTTGACTTGATCCATATTCGACGCAATCCGTTTCAACTATCAACCCATATTCGACCCGCCCTTATTAAAATTATGACCCATTTCAACCCACCTATTTTCCACCTCTATCTAAAACTAATACATGAGCCCCAATGATCTCTCTAGTCATGGTCAATTGTTTTCATATTGGATGCAATAACATGATAGCAAAACTAAGCCGCGCGCTTTTTAAGGCATTTGACAAGATTCTATTCCGTTATTGGTCAATTCCCGTTGTTTGTGCTAAAAGTGCGCTTAGGTTCATGGTGATCTGTGTTATGTATTTTTTATTTCTTTCTTCATTTGCAAGTCAAAGGTTAAATGTGAAGAGAGTGTTAAAGAGCTTGTGCCATGCAACAGTGGCTAAAATTTCACCTCCAAAACTATTTTGTCATGAGTTTTACCGGCCTCTCCATTCATTGCCAATTTATTTTTGTGCTGAATGCTTTAACACTTTGCATTTAGTACTGTTTTTTTTTTACTCGTACATAGCACGGATGATGTTTTACTTCTTCATTCTTTACCCATTGCCAATTGATTTTGTGCAAACAAACAATGCATAATACTAGAGTTACAAAACTACTAACAATTTTCTTATGGGGTTATCTAGAATCTGCCGCCACTTTGCATGCTTTAATGGTTGCACTCTATCATTAATAGGCTTTACATTCAAGTAAGCGAGCTCCAATCTCTCCACAAATAGCCCTAATTTTCTTAATTTTGTTGTACCAACGTACCCATATCGTACCAGTACTGGTATGCGTACCCGCACCCGTAAGCCGCTAACAAGATAAGCCCTGATTAATTATGATTGACTATTGAATTTAAAAGTCATTTGAAGAAGCTCCCTGCACTGCTTTCAATGCCAAAACAAAAGAGTTGCTAAAGCTAGCGATGTTTGCTAAATTGGAATAACCAAATGGAAAATGCTAAGAACACATCAATGTGTCACACCCCAACCACACCTCTCTCACGTGCATGTGTGGGCAGTTCACAATAAATGCTAGGGACCCGTTAGGGACCCACATGTATGTGAGAGAAGTGTGATTGAGGTGTGACAAATTAATATGC
>BPLS01028722.1:96522-112425 GCA_019656275.1 Rhododendron kiyosumense | reverse complement strand
AACATCATTATTTTTTTAGGTCTTTACGCTAGTAATTAACTCGTGCAGCATAATTTTTTTGGTTTTATCTTTATTCAACTTTTCTTTTTATGTTTGTTAATTTTACGATAAACTTTTATGTGATATAGATTCGTCTGGATGAGAGGAGTTGAAAAAGTAAAAAATTATAACTTTTACACAAGTATTTTGAAAATATTCAAAGAAAAGCTCAAAAAGTCAATTTTTGGACTTTCTTTTGGATATTTTCCAAAATACTTATGTAAAAGTCATAATTTTTTTACTTTTTCAGTTCCTCTTGTCGAGACGAACCCATATCACTTAAAGGTTGAGCGTAAAACTAACACATAAAAATTTAGCGTAAAACTATCAAACGCAAAAAATATTAAATAAGGACAAAATAAAAAAATTATAGTGCATAAGTTAATCATTAACGTAAACTGGATGACGTACTCTCTTAAGTATAACAAATCCTGATACTTCGAATGAAAATCATGATATGTAGATTCAGTAATAGGCGTAATCCTCTTTCTCCCTTTCTAATGAAATAACTTTTTGAATCTTTATCCAATCGGACTCATGGCCTTCACCAAAGGAGGTCACCACAATTGTTCCCAGAGCCAACCACAAAATGCTCCTCCGACCATCCTCCAATTAATACTCTATTTTGAGATATTGCAAAATGTTACTCGCTCCGTTCCAATTCGTTTGACCCTTTTGGGAAAGCGAGTTTTTATGGGTACAATGATGGAAAATTTAATTGGTATTGACTTTTCTAATTTGGTCCTCCTCTATGCTTTACTCCACAAAGAAATGATGAAAGAGTAATATAGCATAGTTTGACCTTTTTGGGGAAGCGAGTTTTTATGGGTACAATAATGGAAAATTTAATTGGTATTGACTTTTCTAATTTGCTCGTCCTCTATGAGTTTTAGCCATAAGGCAAAATGGTTTTCAGTTGAGACCCTTCAACTTTTTGAGTTTTAGCCATAAGGCAAAAACATGTTTAGGCACATTCATAAAATTTTAGGATGCACTTTCATAGATTACCTTAGGGTTTTAGGCATTTTCATTGAATACATTTGTCTTATATTTGATTGCAAAATGTGCATGTTCTCGAGTTCAAAAAAACTAAATATGAGAGATTTGTTGCTAAGTCTCCCTAGAATATAAGAGCAACAGTGGAAATGATTGTTGGGCCCAGAGTGCCTCCATGGATTTAGTTACATAATGCCACTCCCTGCGATCGCTCTAAAAATAGACTTGCGGGTGCGATATCGAATGCCATAAAAAACTTAATTGAAACCCTCCCTACCACCAATTGGTTTTAGAAGAGATGGTAGAAAAGCAGTCCGACAAGTGATACCACCAATTGATTTTAAGAGAGATAGTAGAAAAACAGTCTGACAAGTAATATCAGATCCTGGAAGTCATTGAGTCGAGTCGCGGGAGCGTCATCGTAAGGGAGGGATTGTTGGGACCGAAGTGCCCACATGGATTTCGTTACATAATGTCACTCCCTACAATCGCTCTAAACACAGACTTACGGGTGCGATATCGAATGTCATAAAAGATTTAATTAAAACATTTCTTATCACCAATTGGTTTAAGGAGAAACGGTGGAAAAGCCCAATGATGTAGGAACCAACAATAATGGCAGGATTAAAACTCTTCCAAAAAGTCTCCCAAGGGAGATGACGAGTGGGCAGTCCAAGAAGAACAAGAAGACTACTTAGCAACTCTTTCTGGGAAAATGACAGAGATGCCATTCCACCACCTTCATGGCCAACAAAACCATCCACAATAAATCATATATATGGCTACAGATTTACCCAAAGTTTGAAAAGAGCGGATTATAAGAACGGATTTCGTGATGGAAATGTAAAATGGGGCTAAAATAGTGGCTGCCTCAATACAGCAGCAGCAGCAGCAGCCGAAGGAAATGGAAAACAGGGGAGAAATGAAGGGCTGCTCTGTTTTGCTTCTTCCCTTTCCTTTTTCATTTTTATTATGTAAATTAGCCCATTACATAAAAATAACATTAGCCCAAATACAAAACAAGAACATTGGTCCAATTACAACATATGAAGTTCAAGGTATTAATTTCAACAATATACAGCTTTACGTTGGAAGCTGTAAACCTAACCCATTGTAGATGAAAACACAGATGAATTAAAGGAAATTTTGAAACATTTATTTTGTTATTTACAGTATGAAAAGAGACGACATTACGACCAAATGTCCGTTTTCGACTTATTATAATGGCTGAACGCAAAGTTAGAAAATGCAAGAAAAAAAAAAACTATAAATGTCAGGCTGAATGGATTCTGAAAGCAGGTTATCAATTGTGCTCCTCTAAATGCAGTGGCCATAGTAACTTCTTAGGTGTCTTCTCGCTTGGAATAGTAACTTCCACCATTTGGGCAATAAGGTTTTTCTATTAAGTAAGAGCTGAAGTCTTTTTCATTGTCTCAGATCTTACGCTCCTTATTACTTCCTCACAATTTGAGCCGAATCAGAAACATTCTATTCTTAACAAATTAAAAACCCACAAGATCGTGTCTAATCAATACCCGCTCAAACCTAATCCACTACATCCAAAGTTGGTTAATGAGTGCTATATCCATTCCAATGCGGATTTTTGTTTAAAATAATAGGGCATGAGATCTTTTTTTTGGCTTTGTCTCCCTCGCCCGATACATATTTCCCCACCTTGATGAGTCTTAGACAATGAGAATATAACACAAAAACAGAGAGAAAAACAGAAGCACAATGTATCATGTCATATGTACGATCGAGCTATATAGATATCACAAAGCTTAATGTATCAAACTCAACCACCCCCCTATGAACACAGCTGCAATCTGTATTTAACGAGAAGACAAACAAACAGGAAATTAGGCATTGAAATTCTAGACTTGCGTAGTTTTAGGAAGCCTCTCTTTTTAAATGATGGATAAGTAGTAGCCCATTCCCCACCTAAGCACAAATAATTTTTGATATTTGTCTCAAGTGTATTTTTTTCCTCATTGCTAATTCCCCTGCACAGATATTTTAACAGTATAGAATGTGGCTCAGTAACGGGGGCAATGTATGCAACAAAACCTAGGAATGTGGCTCAGTAGTAGCCCATTGAACAATGTCAGTTTCCAATCAAATTATGCAATCCAATTTCATGTCATTCCTCTTAAGTCCTATGAACAGTTTGCACAAATTCAAAACACGAAGTCCACGCTTCCCAGCCCTCTGGTTTATTCAACGGTTCCTAATTAATAAGATCAAAGTCCGTATAAAAAAAAACAAGAGAGTGAGAGAGAGGAAAGAAACAAGCAATAACATCTTCTTTTTGAAAAGCGGAATCGGCACAAATTCGTGACTAAACAAACTCAAATTTATTGATGTCTAACACAAATACATTTACAAAATTACACATCTCACACTCACACCTCACAACTCTATTTCTTACATCCACTAGTGGTGGGGGGTCCCCCATAGGGGCTCCTTGATGCTCTCTTCCTCTCTGCGCTCTCTCTCTCTCTCTCTCTCTATCTCTCTCCTACTTATTACCTCTACCTCTAATCATTATCTTATTTCTCTCTCCATTCATTACCCAAAAAATTAAACTCCAAGTCTTCAAGCGTGGGCTTCCAATTCATTGAATTCAGCTGAGCCTCATCCATTCCTCAAAGTCCACAAAGGCTGCCAATCCTTCCTCTTTTCACATATGGGGACCGACTCCAATAATTAAGACTAAATCTACAACATCCCCTTAATCTTGATTCTCTCGTTTGATGCATCTGTCTCGTCATCTTGACACCTTGTCTCACTGGACAAACCATTTGTAGTCAATTTTTCCGTCTATAGCCCATTGTTCGTCCTTGCTCCCTCTTCTTGAGCCTCTAAAACCACTCGGTTAGTTGATCTCGTCACACAATGAGTCCATCGCTCCTTATTCCACATGTCGAATTTAGGTCCGAACATAGCTTAAACCTCTTGGCGCGTCAATCCTCGTCATCTCATCTCTATAGCCAATATCTCGCCTATACTGGCACTATATTGGCCTTCAATCATGAATTGGTCGTGATTCTCTCGTTCGTCTTACCAAAATCTCGTCTTATTTTAGTATTTCTCCTCCTTCTCTAGAGCCTGGTGGACTCCTCTTTTCTACGTCTCTTCTGATCGATCACATCTCGTCCGTCTTGTCTATCCAAAAAATTTGCGTCACGTCTCGCCTCGTTATCTTGTCATCACATCTCGTCTCTACCGCCTTGTCTGTCTATCCGCAGGGGTTCCCTGATGCTCTCTTCCCCTCTCTCTTATTGTCTCTGTCTCCAATTATTATCCTATTTCTCTTTCTATTCATTATCCAAAAAATTAAACTCGAAGTCTTCAAGCGTGGGCTGCCAATTCCACGAATTCGGCTGAGCCTCATCCGTTCCTCAAAGTCCACAAAGGCTGCCAAGCCTTCCTCTTTTCACATATGGGGACCCACTCCAATAATTAAGATTCCACAACACGTACTTCTCAGTCCCCGCAACGTTCCTGTCCCAAAGATAATTAGTATAGAACATCTGAACATCCATGGAGTAAATTTATTAACTCGACCTCACACTTCAAAAGGGTATCCAGTTCCCTGGCATAATTAGCACGATGTTCTACACAACGCACACCAGATACTAAACTGAAATACATCTACATTCACAAAAGGCTTTACGCTTCAGCTATACTCATACGCACTGAAACAAATTAAACAACAATCAGCAATAACAAAAATCTTAATCTGAAAGAACATCTTATGACGAATCGAGGTTTCTCCAATACCAATTAATGCTGTTTTTGAAATAAACAGAAGCCAGTAGACGAACATCGACTTGTGCCACCAAAACCCTCGAACTTATCACTTCCTGGATCATCAACCAATCTTCATTACATAAACATATTCATATTCGCATTTTCATTAATAACTCATGGTGCACAGGCCAACGTAACCTATGCACATCTCGACTAATCGCAGGGACCCAATCCCACCATCCACCACCAGAGTCTGATTAAAGCCGGACAAAGCCATGTATGGACCGGCCCTATAAGAGTTGATAGCACTTAGGACTTGTAAGGGAGCAAACCCCAAGGGTTATATTGATGTCATCAAACCCCCTTCGTTCGATAAACATATTCATATTCGCAGTTTATTTCATAACTTATGGTGTCCGGACCAGATTGCACACAACTTGACTAATTACTGTTGGAAAAACTGTGACGCTGCAATCTGTACCGTTGACGAAATCTCCACCAAACCCGTAATACGCTTCGAGTCACGACTATGTCGCTTTCTTAAAGACAGTATTTGCCCCCACCAGTTGGTATGCAAAGGGTTACAGCAAATCTGCCTTCAAGATAAATCGAAGCCCGAACTCGAAGTTCTTTCCGTTTTCGTTTGCACTAACGAAACGGACAGAATACCTGCCTGAACGAATATAAGAACCGAGAATCACTGTGTTCTATTTTCTGCAACAAAACAGAACGCAGAATGAATGCTAGAAAATATAGAGAGAGATGTAGGAGAAATTCGGATTTTCTGTGTCTAGATTCTGACAAGTAGTGGTCTAATTATAGGCCACTACGCACTCATTGATCGAGAATAGGTACGCACCCGATCCAATCTGACCGTACGTGCTAAGTGCAAAGTGCGCCGCTAAAGCGCCACAATGCACCACAGCCCACGCCACACTGCCCACGCCCCGCGCGCGCGCGTGTGCGTGTGCGTACCGGCGTTGCCGGTATGGCGATGCACCATAGGGCTACACCACACTAGATCATTGTGTATTCATATTAGGAATGTTTCCTAATATATACCACTCCAACATCTCTCAACTATCCAATGTGGGACAAATCTCACAAAGAGGAAAAACAAGCATTCTAAGGAAACAAGGAATTTTTACAAAACCAAAACAACGACTCCTTTATTTTGAAAATCTCTAACAATTACTAGGGTTAGGTCTGTGTAAAAAACCCGTCCACCCGCATACCCGACCTGACCCGAAGGGTCTCAGGCGGGGTCAAACATGTGGTTCAGACGGATACAGGTTCACTTTCTGTTAAAAATCAGATTTCGGTTCGGGGTTCAGGTTGGTGCGTTTCTTACCCGACTCGACCTGACGTAAAGAATCAGGCTCGTGGATGGTTCTTAAAGAATCTGGCTCGGGTGGGGTCGAACATGTGGTTCAGACGGATACAGGCGAGTTGGCGAGCAACGTGTACATAGTTGGTAAATCAGAGGCCGATAGCACCATGGAAAGCAAACAATCAATCAAACGAGCGATAGGTCAGTGGATATATATGCAGCGGGGGGGAGAGGGAGAGAGAGAGAGAGAGAGAGAGAGAGAGAGAGAGAGGTAAATCAGGGAGTTGTGACGAGCGATTGAATTTCTCTCTCTCTCTTTCTGGTGAAGGTTTCACCGTTGAGAGTGTCTTATTTACAGCACCAACCAATCAATCACAGCCGTCTATTCACACAATCAATAGCTAAGATCATTTTCAATTATGACCAGTCACAATTAAATTTTTCTCCGAAAAAGTTTCATTAACATCTTGACCATCCAAATTACTTTTGGATGGTCATGATTGAGTGCACAACCAGAAATTAGATTTTCTCTTCACGGTTTTAGTGATGGTTGCTTGTTGGAGCTACATTGTTTGATGGAGGTGTGAACTGTGAAGGGGAAATGTACCATTTTGTTTTCCAATTGTTTTTTTGTCCAAAATGGAAATTGGCCAAACTTTTCTCATTTGGGAGCAATGCGATGAACTGCGTATAGAATCGTTTGATGTATCTAGGTCCTACCCAATAGATGCAGTTCGTGCTACAGGAATTCAGAAGGTGGAGCTCGTATACATCGAATAGTTCTAAACTCCTTTTATGTTCGTGCTTGAGCAAAATCTTTCTGCCTTCATAACATTTTTGTTATATTTTCCCGGTAGAGGAATAAAGTTATTCAATGATCGCACCGGATTGGCACCCATATATTTTTAAAGATAAATATATTTTGAAATTATATCAATTGGTATCTGATCAATTTAATTTGTGATGAGATTAGTTTTTTTTGACAAGTCTGAAAGGTAAACGGTTTGAATAAGTCCGAAAATAACCCAGGCAAATAGAACTATTCAGTTTATAAGTGAAGTGAAGTGTAGTTGGCCTCCCTTACATACAAATGCCCATGAACAGGATTCAATACCCGTAAATCTCCACCCCTCCCCCAAATACCCTAGGCCTAGGATAGTGTAAATTATTAACAAATACCCTATCCAGTTACAGAGTACAGGCCGGTTAAGAAAGGAAGTAAAGTTCTTATGAACTCCATCACAATTTCAAACGGTACGCATAAGGATCGTCCATATTTTGTACCTGATGTATCCCTAGCTCATTTACGCCTCTCCTCCATTTATCTCGATTGCTCACTATAGACACTCCAATACGGCTAAATAAGTTGACTAGGCCCCACTTTGGATGAGCCTGATGATGAACCTAGTCACTCTTTGCAAGACGATATTTTTGACAGAACTTAGGTATGACGAGAATGATCCTAGGTGTTAAGAAGTGAACCCGGAACCTTAGAAACCTTCGTAGGATATTGAAAACAGAGAGAACAAGCAACCACGCCATCATTCCCATGTCCGCTTCTCATTTTTTAGCTCGTGCACCGTTGCGGTGGAAAGAAGTTGAGAACTGCTCTGGATCTTTACGAAGCCATGGCCTTGTCTACTTTCCCACGGCGACGACATCATTCCAGCGAACGTGTCTTCTTGTGCGCATACCAAATATTCATCAGATTTAATAACGTTAACTTTCTAGGCTTTTCCACGGCCAAAATATGGTTGTGCGACCATTCCAACTCGATCTACAATCCCATTTTGATATATTTCCTCACTCTCTCATACCCAAACCTCTCTTTTAAATGTGAGAGGTATTTATAGAGTTTGGGGTAGGGAGGACTTTTGGTACGAAATTCGATCCATATTTGAGAGCAAAGACAGACACACAAAGAAACCTTTTTTTTTTTTTTGCCATTCGTCAATTTTAATCTACTCTATCCTAAGGGCTTTGAGGAGGCAGATGGATGCCTATGGGAATCGAACTTTGCCCATGTGTATGAGAGTATAAAGGAGACACCAACTGCACTTTACTCCATTTGCATGATGCTTCTTAATTAATTGTATTTGTCTTCAAAATTGATGACCACTCCTAATGAGTATTAAAAACACATGATCATTCCTAATGTGTGTCGACTACCAAGACATAACGTGTCACAAAAGGGTGCCTATATATATAAATAAGCTATTTGTAAAGGCATTTCTTACACCGAAAACATAATGTGTCACACAAGGGTGCCTACTCAGACATATATGGACACTTCTTGTGAGGACCTTAAGCTAGGTCCTTAAGTACATACCCCCCTCTTTCCCGATTAAATTTCGATGATTCGAATTGTTCAATGTATTCAGAACGTGATTTTAAAATCAGCAAAAAATATAACCGAAAAGTGCTCAGCAATTTTTTATTGAACCGTTTAATGAAAACTTAAATAAAATAATAATGCAAATCTTAAATAAAATTATTCACAGCATGGATGACCCTTGTACCTGGGTCCTCGTGACATAGCATAGAACACATCATATTTCACGGTTGGAGCTACATACCACTACCACCTGCATCCATTGTTGCACATTCCTAATAAATGTAGAATGAAAAAAAATAGAGAAAGAGAAAATATATAAGAAGCGTGAGTTCAGTAGTTTGTTTTCAAAGATAAGAGCTCGGCCAACGAACCCTATCACGGTTGAGAAAGAAAGCCCACACAAGTTAAAATTCCCAACACCATGGTAATTTTTTTTGTTCCACCAAAGTTCCAAACACTGACGCCCACTTCATTTCAATTCTTCCTAGTCTGCTAATACTGTGAGTGCAGTATGCAACAAAACCTAGGAGTTATAAGTAAACACATACCATAATAACAGCCATTGAACAATGTCCGTTTCCAATCAAATTATGCAATCCAATTTCATGTCATTCCTCTTAAAGTCCTATGAACAGTTTGCACAAAAAGGAATACTCAAAACACGAAGTCCACGCCTTCCCCAGCCCTCTGGTTTATTCAACCGTTCCTAATTAATAAGCTCAAAGTCCATATGGAGAGAGAGAGAGAAAGAGAGAGAGAGAAGCAATAGCATCTTCTTGTTAAAACGGGGAATCGGCACAAATTCGTGCACTAAACAAACTCAACTTTTATTGATGTCTAACACAAACACATTTACAAAATTACACCTCTCACACTCACACCTCACACTCTATTTCTTACATCCACTGGTGGAGGGGGAGTCACCTGCAGGGGATCCCTAATGCTCTCTTCCTTTATGCGCTCTCTCTTTCTCTCTCTCACTCATTACCCCTATCTTCAATCATTATCCTATTTCTCTCTCCATTCATTGCCCAAAAAATTAAACCCCAAGTCTTCAAGCGTGGGCTGCCAATTCCACGAATTCGGCTGAGCCTCATCCATTCCTCAAAGTCCACAAAGGCTGCCAAGCCTTCCTCGTTTCACATATGGGGACCGACTCCAATAATTAAGATTAAATCCAGAACATCCCCTTAACCTTGATTCTCTCGTCTGATGCATCTGTCTCGTCATCTCGACACTTTGTCTCGCTGGACAACTATCTGCAGTCAATTTTTCCGTCTATGGCACATTGTTCGTCCTTGCTCCCTCTTCTTGAGCCTCTACAACCACTCGGTTAGTTGATCTCGTCACACAATGAGTACGTCGCTCCTCATTCCGCATGTCGAATTTAGGTCTGAACATAGCTTGAACCGCTTGGCACGTCAATCCTCATCATCTCGTCTATATTAAAATTAGAGTCATGCTATGTGTACCGACAGTTTTGTAGGGAAATCGTACCGACCGGCCGCGTCGGGCTGTCTCCGGCCACCGGACAGCCGATCCGATCCGTCCAAAAATTCTAAAAAAAAAACTGAGGGGCCTACGCTGGAATCAACGGCATCCGATGTGTGTATGGTGCTTGATCTAAGCACCCATTTTTCGTGTATATATACACAATCGGTTTTTTTTTATAGAATTTTTGGACGGATCGGATCGGCCGTCCGGTGGCCGGAGACGGCGGCCGGTCGGTACGATTTCCCTACAAAACTGTCAGTACATATATCATTTTCGTTAAAATTATGCGCAAGTGTTCAATCTACTCCTAGAGGGGGGTGAATAGGAGTTTTGATAAATAAATAAAAAAAAATTACCAATTTTCTGTTTTAAAAAATTAATATAGATGAACGGGTTGATTGTCTCGATTAATCCAAACCAAAAACCAAGTACTGCAGTAGAATAAAAATTGTGACAAGAGACGCATGATTTACGTGGAAAAACTTAGGATCCTAAATAACCCTAAGCCAAAATCACCACGGACTTCACACCCAATCTCCGGATTCAACCGGCTCTGAATCAATTTTCAAAAGATTCGGCCACAGCAGCAAACGGCACCAAAAGTCACGAACAGTGAATGAATGATATGATATGAACATAATTTATAAAAAAAGCATTCGACAACGCAAGATGAAAGAAGCAAACAAGAATGTGGGCTACAACAGAAAACTGTCAAAATCCCATTTGTGTCGTGCAGCCCATTCTTTCTTTTCCACGAGCAAAATGTCTCTCGACTCCACCAAAAAGCAAAACGGTCGTGGAAGAACGAAACAAAACAAGGGGTTAAATTCCTGCAGAAAAAAACTCTCTCTGGTTGGCTACCTCCCTATGGATGAACAACCCTTTTTTATACTTACATATTCTCTCGACCGAAAATCTTTTACTAATGCAAGTATGGAAAGTAAATTTCAAAGGACTTTTTGGAAACGTGCAATTTTGTTTTACTCTAAAAAGGAAATCTCGTAACGATAATGATGTTAATATGGAAAACGAATTTTTCGGAGAGTTTTATAGGAAAGGGAATTGTGCAGAAATAAAGTTTTGAATCTCGAAAATAATATGCATGATGTGCTAATGTTATTACCTCTCACGCAATTGAATCGATTTCACAGCGGTCATCTTGGAGCAGATAATAGGAGAAGTATCGAGCAAGAAACTACTCCCTAATTAACCTGGTGTCCCCGGTCATTTTGGGGACACCGTAATTTTTGGCATAACAGAACCCTTACAAGCATAACAAAAATCATTATAAGTATAATAGAACCATAACATAGCATAACCAAAGCATAACCAAAAACCAATCGAGGCATAACCAAAAATCAACCAAGGCATAACCAACCAAGTTATGCCTTGTTACGGTTTTGGTTATGCTTATAATGGTTTTGGTTATGCTTGTAATGAATTTGGTTATGCTTATAATGGTTTTGTTATGCCAAAAGTTACGGTGTCCCCAAAATGACCGGGGACACCGTAGTCATTCCCAATTAACCTACCCATTACAATCAGATGAAGTTGATATAACAAAGACACCAATGCAGGTTTTGAACACCCCCGGAAAGTGCCAAAATATCTAACAATATTGGCCTTCAATCATGAATATTGGTCGTGATTCTCTCGCCTGTATTACCAAAATCTCGTCTTATTTTAGTATTTCTCCTCCTTCTCTAGAGCTTGGTGGGCTCCTTTTGTCTACGTCTCGTTTGATCGATCACGCACATCTCATCTGTCTTGTCTGGCCAAAAAATTTGCGTCAGGTCTCGTCTCGTTATCTCGTCATCACGTCTCGTCTCTATCGTCTCGTCAATTCTTAGGAACAAAGGATATTCAACTTAGGAAAAAAAATAAAAAGTAACCTCAGTCCTTTTGGAGATGCTTGAACCAGGCTGCCGATCTCATCGGACTAGAGTAACTTTGAAAATATCAAGGAAAAAAAAGTTTTGGTTATGTCATTATTAATGACTTGATGATAGGTTAATGATATGCCACAGGAGACCGGTCGAAACAAAAGAAAGCTATTTATAGTTCTGATTCTGGCCGACATTAATCAATAAAATCAGGAAAGCGTTCAGGCATACCTCTTTGTTGTTCGCAAACCGAGCAAATTGAGATGTCCTAGGTCCTCCAAACACCCTTTGGTCTTCAATTTGAGTAAAGAAAGACGAAGTCGGGAGCAGGAGACGAATAGCTAGGAAAGAAACTCAAGCTTGTTTAGCAGAGAATGCGAGGCAAAACAGAATGAGAAGATGGCTTGATCAGAAACTCGAGCTTGTTTAAACTAACTTATGTTGGCAACCATGACAGTCAAGTTTCAAACTCCCTCCAAAGTAGAATTCCTGTTACCAAAGTGATGCAGAAGTTGATTGATTCGGAAGGAAATGTTGGAAAAAATGCCTGCTGCAAAACTCAACGGTTGGCGAAACCTCCGCAGATGCTAAAATAAGCTTCGAGTCACGGCTAAGTCGCTTTTCTAAAGACAACATTTGCTCCCACCAATTGATATGCAAAGGGTTATGGCAAATCTGCTTTCAAGATAAATCGAAGCCCGAACTCGAAATTCTTAATTTCCGTTTGCGTTTGCATTGGCAAAACGGACAGAATACCTGCTGAACGAATATAAGAACTAAGAACCATTGAGTTCTGTTTTCTGTAGCAAAACAGAACGCAGAATGAATGCTAGGAAATAGAGAGAGAGATGTGGGAGAAATTTGGCATATGTATGTGTGAATTCTGTTAAGTAGTGGTCTATTTATAGGCTACTACCCACCCATTGAGAATGGGTATGCACCCGATCTAGTCTGACCACTGGATCAAATCCTACGGTCTTGATCGACCAGTCACACAGAACTGGTATACTGTTTCACTCACACCCAATCGGATTTGATCCAATCCGTTGGATCGTGCCCATTCGCGGCTGACGGCTGAGATCGCAACTCTACGAACCAACGCATCTGTAGGCATCAGTTGCACCCGATCGGAACTGCTCTGTGTGACTCACCTGCCATGTGTGTGACACGTGGCGCCCACGTCAACACCACCTTACTGACAACTCGCAATAAGAAATGGCACCTACAAGGCGCCTAGCGCTGACATGCAAAGTGCAAAGTGCGCGTTAAAGCACCACAATGCACCACAGCCCACGTCACATAGCCCACGCCGCGTGCGTGCATGTGAGTGTGTACTGGAAATGCCTGACCGGTCCTATTTTTCGATCTGTTAAGCCTGGCCAAGATATATTTTTTTTTACGGAAAATCCCTGACCGGTCCTATTTTTTGTGGGGGGTTCCATGCAGACCCCCTTTTGTATAGTCTATCCCCTTCAGTCCATTTTAAAGATGCATTTACAATTTTGTCCATTTATACAATTTTTATTTTGTCCTTTTTCAGAATTTTTTGTGTAAATTCTGGGTGAATTGTTGATGTGAATTCTTGTTGTGAATTCTGATATGTTCAGCCCAAGATATTTTTTTTTTAATACGTAATCATATCGATTACAACTAGTAAAGCCTTTCCAACTATATACAACAGAGCACTAAGTGAAATTTCCTCTTCCTTTTTCATTGTCTCTTCAAGAACTTTAACTCAATTTATGTTGCAACTAGAAAGTCGTCTTAATTAGATCACAGTATTCATAGAATAAGAAAAAATAATTGCAACAATCTTCGCCATTTCAAAAATTTGTGATTATATCAATCGAATGGCATCTACTTCAGTAACTTTACCCTTCTCTCTCGCATTTCTAGTGTCCAATTTCCCCTCGCCGGTGACAATCAAATTGGATGCTTCAAACTATCTGCTATGGCGTGTTTAAGTAGAGAACATAATGAGAGCAAATGAATATTATGGCTACCTAGATGGATCGGTACAGACAGCGCCTTCACAAATTCGAAACATCCAGGGTTTAACTGTTCCAAATCCAGAATTTGCACTGTGGAAGTAGATAGATTCACAGCTATTGTCCTGCCCAACCGCCTCTCCCTCACAAACGACTTTGCCCGATTTTCTAGGGTTACATCACACTCAAGAGGTCTGGGAATCACTGTCTAACAGCTACAACTCCTTATCAAGAACTGATCATGTTCAAGAATCGAAGAGTAAAACTCTTTCAAACAGTCACCCAAGGGAGATGACGGTGGGCAGTCCAGGAAGAAGAAGAAGACAACCTACCTAGTCTTTTAGGGAAAACATGGAAAAAAGACAGATGCCATTCCACCACCTTCATGGCCGACCAAACCAAACCATCCACAATATAAAGCACCGGAGAAGTCAGAATTAGATGGAACATGCGCACCATCAGAAAATTACAATGGATAAATTAAGATCAATATAAAGCACTTCTAGAAGCCCAATCATTTTGCTCAACCATTAATTGACATTTTTATTACTACACACTAGGCCTGTGTAAAAATCACGCTGACCCACTGACCCGGCCTGACCCGAAGTCAAACAAAAGGTTTTGATCAAGGATTCGGTCGGCTATCGGTTTGCTAGACGTAAAATTATCGGTTCTCGGTTCGGCCTTTGAATGTAGAGAATCTCTACCCATCGAACCCGAACCGTCCGATTAAAAGGCTCAGGTACACCATACACGTGGAATAATCCCAAAGGATGATGCACCTTATAGATTCTCTCTTTTATCACATGCCATTTTCAGATTTTTGCAGCGTGAAAAGTGGATCTATACTACTATTTTTTTTCTCTCTCCTCTGCATTTTCGATTTTGAAACGAAGTCCAAGGGCAGACAATAATCGACGGCCAAAAAGCATGACACTCTCAAATTCAGACTCCCTCTCTCTCATATCTCACCGAGCTTCCACAATCAGTGAGATGGAAGAGATCGACGCCAGAAGTCATCATCCTCTTTATTTGTTTCCTTTGCTTTCTCATTTGGGTGTTTTTTTTTTTTTGGCGGTCGAAACCGACACCCGACTGACGATCTGATGACATTGGATTGGTCGAGTTGAGCCCTGTAATCGGTCAGCCAATGGGTACGAGTTTTCCAACCCAATCTGCTCGGGTCGGGTGGTGTGTCCAGGCCAAACCCGGCCCGGACTGACCCGTGCTCACCCCTACTAGACACTGAACATTATTGGTACAGCAGAGCAGAAGCAAACGGAAGGACAAAACATGCTCATACGGAAACAAGAGTAAATGCCCATACAGTACACACAAGGAAATGACTTACAAAAGGTGGTCTAAAGACAGATACAAGTCACAATGGGCTGTTGCTTGGTGCAACAAAAAGAGCACGCCACTTGGGGCAAATAATCCAGAGATCTAAATATAGGCCCAATCTAACCCTCCCAGGCTCCCACCACGGCACCGCCCCTCGAGGCAAGAGCAACACCGGGGACAAAAGCAGAACCATGTTTTGTTGCCCTATCTCGCATGCATTTGGCATTTTTAATGCAGTTGATGATGCATCTTACTCATGCCTAAACTGATAGATGCAACAAGACAGGCCTTAAGCAAACAAATGAATTAAGAAAAGTGGGTTACCATTACCTTCTTATCAACACATTACAAAAGAGAACTACCCCGTCACTGGGCAAAAGAAGTGACAACACCAGCAACAACGCTAGAAACATTTTTCTTCATCAGCTCAAGCGTAACTCCACTTTCATCCATCACACAACCAGTCAAACTTGGCTTGTAATCTTTACATTCCAATACTGATTTCACCAACTTCATACATTGAATGAGGAATTGCTTGAATGAAATGATATCCGGTTTAGGATCTGTGATCTTATTCAGGCAGAAGTCCATAACAAGTGGAAGGACACTTTTATCACCAAAGGAATAAAAATTTCTGCTCTAAACTGCAACCAATACCTTCATCAATTTAGTGCATGCCCTCTTTAAGAACTCCCACAATTTAGCATGATGTTCCTGGAAAGGTAAATCTGCAATAATTAAGAT
>BPLS01028722.1:35251-76522 GCA_019656275.1 Rhododendron kiyosumense | reverse complement strand
TGACACATCACATAGTACCTAATTAATTGTGATTATACCATAACATTCCTCATAAATAAATGTAATATCAACGAAGCTTACCTTTTCATTAAAGAGAGACTGTGGAGGTGGAAAAGAATGACTCTCGGTTGATGTTGCCTTCTTTATCCGAGGATAGAAGCTTACGAGGCGTGATAGTCCAAACAACTCCAAATATTTCAATTGACTGAAGTTTATAACATTTGCGATTATTTCTTCATCCTTTTCTCCTTCATTTCGAATTACTGCTTCTATGATCTCATTTCCCCATATTTGTAGACGTTGGAGTTGCAGAAGTCCTCTTGCGCAGGAGGGGGAGAAGAGATATTTCAACCTGCAATCTACAAGTACTAATTGAGTTAAGTTATTGAAGGATCTTGATGGGTATAGTCCACCTCTTTCAATGGACCATTTTGGTTTGCCAAGTAGGCGTTCCAAGATGTTGAAATCATCATCAATATCGTAAATGCCCGTAAGCACCACCGCTGAATAGTCTATGATGGGTGTAGTCTGACTCTTCATCATTTTCCAACGAGAGAAACATACCGTTAGGTCACGGGCCACTGTAATATTAAATCTGATCAAATTCAGAAAGCCAAGGTCTACAGGCAACAACTCTTCAATGTGATTACTAGGTATGCTAATATTTAATGTCGATAATCGAGGCAATGACATTAACTCGTCAATGCTCACTTTGCTTATTTCCTTATTGGCTGCTTTGGCCTCCCATTTGCTGAAGGTCTGTGGGAAATGTAATTCTTCAAGCCGGTATAATTTGGATATGACACCATTTGGAATCACTTTGAGCTTGTAACAATCCCCGAGATCTAACAACCGAAGACGTGTTAACTCTCCTACCTCAGTTGGCAACGCCTTTATATCAGAAGCTCGAAGTCGAAGTACTTCAAGCTTATTCTTGAGACACTTGAGTTTAGCTATATCTCCCAACTTGCATTTATTTAGGCATAACATTCGAAGTTCCGTCAATTTTCTAAGTGAAGATGGTAGTGGCAACACAATTGCTCTGTTCAGCTCTAAAACCGTAAGTTTCTCTGTCCCTCTAAAAAACCGGTCCGGAATTTTAGTATCGCCAAACTCCCTGCTGCTACATTCCATCATTAAAGTGTGGAGTTCCGGACATACCAACTCATTGGGAAGATCGTGAATAGTTTCGGACCTTAATGAGATTGCTGACAATTTCTCGTTGGTCCCCATCTCTGGCCACTCTTTGACACCATGTTTGACCAGAAATCCTTCCTCTTCTTTTGCTACTGAAATAGCAACATCTCGCACAATATCATGCATTTTCACAAAATCATCGTTTTTGACATCTAAAAGCAAACAACTGGTTTTGAGGGTATTGACCACTGAACATACAATATCTCTTGCTTCTTCCATTGAATCCGGGTTTTGACCAAGCAACCTCCTTGCCATGCAGTGTCTCACCAACTCATCAATCGGAACCTGGGCATCTTCTGGGAATAAACAGCAAAGCAAGAAGCACGATTTTGCATCCTTGGATTCTAAGTGATCATAGCTTAACCTTAAAGAGGTAAACAACTTCGGGTCAATATCCTCTATCTTGTTTAGCATGGACTTTTGAAGCTTATCTAGTGAACTTTTCCAGGCAGACATACTCTTGTCTTTCAATGCAGCTCCGACTGCACCTATAGCAACTGGCAGGCCCCGACATTCTTTACAAACCGCGTACGTTATGTCTTGAAGTTGATCATGAGATTCAACATAATTTCCCATCTTCTCCTTAAATAGGTTCCACGCCTCTTCCTCCGACAACACTTCGATTGGGAAATCTTTTTCAACTCGCATGTTTTTCAAGACGCGTTGGTTTCGTGATGTTGGAACAACTTTGCAACCTTTGTTTCCATCTGTGATAGGAATACCAATTTCCTTCAAGTTCAATTCTTTCCAAATATCATCCAATATTACAAGATTTCTCTTCCCATTGTTCAATCTATTCCAGAGTAGATCTGCTTTCCCCACTTCAGTTTCCGCTTCCAGTTTTAGACGCAAACGGTCAGCAAGTTCCCCTTGGATTTTGGCCACCTTTGCATCCCGAGAGACAACTGCCATCACGACTTCATTGAAAAGTCCATCTTTTTTCATTTGTTCGCCAACCTTTTCGACCATTGTCGTCTTACCCACCCCTCCTGTTCCATACACCCCAATCACATTAACCCTGGAATCTGTTAATGCCTCCATGATCCTATCGAAAACCAATGCTCTTGACTCAAAACTCACGTACTCCCCGCTAGATGGAAATTGGAGTTCTGGAGGAGGTGGCGCACGGCGTGAAATTGTACCAAAGTTGGCTTTCTCAGCGAGAGTTTTCACATCACCCATCTTCTTTTCGGCTTCCTTGCTCAGCCTATACCGCGAATTGAAGTCAGAACAGGAGAATTTAAAGCACCGAACGTTTTCCTTAACAGTTTTGTCTCTGATAAAGGACTCAACTCCTTGTCTCAGTATGTCCGCTACATTTAGCCAATCTGAAACATCATCCATAATAACGTCACCGCTAGTCTTGGCATCATCAATTTGTCGTTCAATGGCTCTTTTCCGCTCCTGAAGCTTATTCATCTCTACTTCAAGATCCTTCATGTTCTTCTTGTAATGAAAAAGATAACCGAGATGACGCCCCACTGATTCGAATGCTATGTCAACGAATTTCTCTACAATTTTGTCCAGTACAATTGTTGGGCTACACATTTTCAATTCACTCGTTGTCTGTTTTCTCTGCATCGAGTCCCAACGTTAGTTGTCTAAGGATGAGATTTGATTTGAAAGGTAAAAGCTATCAACTCAAAGAACGAAAGAACCTAAAAAAAGGTAAATAAAGAGAATTTAAAGGACCTACAATAAGACCAATTTAAATACTGCATTATACATATAGACAACCTTTTAACATGCCAAAGAAAAAAGTTAGATGTGCAACCTAGCATCTTTTCACTCTTTCGCTTTAATTTACTTTATGTTAGAAGAGCTTGTCCCTCATTGGTTAATTATCACCTCCAAAACTAATATATGAGCCTCAATAACCTCTCCAGTCATTAGCAATTGTTTTTTTGTTAGATGCTTTAACATAATATCAAAGCGAGGATTTTTAGGCATTTGACAAGATTCTATTCCGTTATTGGTTAATTCTCGTTGTTTGTGCTAAAAGTTCATTTAGTTTGTTTGTGCTAAATGTTATGAATTTTTTATTTCTTTCTTCACATGTGAGTCAGTTGAATGTGCGGAGAGTGTTAAAGAGCTTGTGCCAAGCAACAGTGGCTAAAATTTTACCTCCAAAACTATTTTGTCATGAGCTTGGCTGGTTCTCCATTCATTGCCAATTTATTTTTTTGTTGGATGCTTTCACACTCTGCATTTAGTACTTTTTTTTTTTTACTGGTGTAGCGCGGATGATGTTTTACTTCTTTATGCATTGCCAATTGGTTTTTGTACAAACAAACAATGCATGTTACAAAACTACTAACGATTTCCTTATGGGGTTATCTCGCTTGAATTAATCAGCCGCTACATGCTTTAATGGTTGCGACCTACCATTAATAGGCTTTACATTCAAGTTAATTGGCGAGCTCCAACCTCTCAACAAATAGAGCAAGCTCCAAGCACTCCACCTCTGAATGAGCGAGACCGCCTACGAACGCCTCGCCTCTGATTGATGCTCATCGATCCCCCGAAAGAGAAAGCTTATGTGATCCTTCTCCATATTAAGTTGAGGCTTGCCTCGCCTCTGATTGATGCTCATCCCCCGAAAGAGAAAGCTTATGTGATCCTTCTCCATATTAAGTTGAAGCTTTGGTGATTGCCCCAAAGAAAAAAGCTTGGGTGTAACCTTAATGTTTAACCGCTTCCTCGGCTTACCTTTGACTAGGTAAAGGAGCATGTGCGGATTCTCTTCAGCTTCCTTGCTCCTAATCCGGGAAGATTGCCTCCATACATAATAGATATTGCGTGTGCGCTATATCCTAGGTATCAAGCCATACTCTGCCTACGTCAGTGGAATTACTACGCAGAGGGCTGTTACTCAATAAGTAAATCTTTTGTATAGGGTTTTAATTTGTAAAGCTTCTGTTACCTCAAACTCACCCTGGTTTGTACCTTACTCATGGCACGCATTGAGGCATTTAACTGCGGTTTGTATATGAGATCTCAAAAGTCATTTAACTAATTCTTTCGATTATTTGGTTTGTAATTATTACAAATTCCAATACATTTCTCTTAAATACGAAGATATTTCAATTTTCTGGGCGTACCCTAACTTTACCTGCACCTATACCCTAATTTTCTCAATTTTATGGGCGTACCCTAACATTGTCCTCAACTACGATCAGAATGTCGTCCATTCAATCCATCAACGGCGATCAGAATGTCGTCCGTTCAATCCATCAACGGCGATCAGAATATTGTTCGATCAATCCATCAATGGCGATCAGAATATCGTTCGATCAATTCACAACAACGATCAGAATATCGTCCGATCAGTCCATCAATGATGGTCAGAATATCGTCATATCGATCCATCAATGGCAATCAAAATATCGTCCATTCAATCTATCAACAGCGATTAGAATATCGTCCGTTCAATCCATCAGCGGCGATCAGAATATCGTCCGATCAATCCATAACGATGATTAGAATCAACGGCGATTAGAATATCGTCCGTTCAATCCATCAACGGCGATCAGAATATCGTTCGATCAATCCATAACGATGATCAGAATATCGTCCATTCTATCCATCAACGGCGATCAGAATATCGTCCATTCAATCTATCAATGGTGATCATAATATAATCCGTTCAATCCATCAACAACGATAAGAATATTGTCCATTCAATCCATCAATGGCGATCATAATATCATCCGATCAATCCACAATGACGATCAGAATATCATCCGTTCAATCCATCAATGGCAATCGGAATATCGTCTATTCAATCCATCAACGACAATCAGAATATCGTCCGATCAATCCGCAACGACGATCAGAATATCATCCGATTCGATCCATCAACGACGATCAGAATATCATCCCATCAATCCACAATGTTGATCAAAATATCGTCCGATCAATCCATCTAGAATGATCAGAATATCATCCGATTCAATCCATCAACGGTGATTAGAATATCGTCCGATCAATCCACAACGATGATTAAAATATTGTCCAATCAATCCACAACAACGATTAGAATATCGTCCAATCAATCTGCAACGACGGTCTGTCCCATCACTGTGTACGATAGTGTAGCCTTTAGTGCATCTTCCAACAGCCTTATTGATCTGTCTTAGATGGTCTTTGATAAAGAGATTGGTTCTGAGTCCCAACAAATGGAATTTAACCTACTTGACACGACCTACCCGTGGTTGAATGGAACTATGGATGCCATGGCTAGTCTTTACCCCTAGCATGTGATGGTCCGCCTGTCTCAATCTGCTCCAACCACAACGACGGTTCGTTCGTCCTCTTTGATCCATTTGCGAGGTATTCTACTTTGCTTTCAAACTCTGGATGACCTTTGCGGGGTGTCAAGAATCTTTGACGTTACTTGTACCCATTCGATGGTGCTCCAAGTTCCGTCAAAGAGGGGCTACTGTAGACACCTCAACCTTGGTTTTTCCGATTGCTTTTCTTTATTTTCGATTTTTGTTTCCCCAATGATGAAACGGATCGAGAACACCTTAGGAATGTCAAATGTTTGAAAACCTCATAAACCTACCAAAACCCTACTAGCACGCATTGATTGAGACCCAGCGCGTGCGGGTCAAAGTGCCAGGTATTGGTCAAATGGTAAGGTTTGACCATGGATCGACTAGCTCAGAGTGGCTTCGACTCGCGCGCGCTAGTCTACAATTGGTGCGCGCTAGTTAACAGCGTTGACTCGCACGCGCAAGTCCTAGACTCACACGCGCTAGTTAGCGTCTGGTCAAACTTTCTTTATTCAGCTTGCAGAAGTCATGATCAGTGGAGTACAGCACATTAGAAGCTTCAATTTTGCCTGAAAAGCATTATCCGGACAAGAGGTGTCCACATCCCACATAAACACATTTTACCCTCTCATCCAATGAGAGGGAAGGCATAAGGCTAGGGCTAAGACACCAACCCTCCTTTGGCTGGTATCTCTCTCCCATCCTCTATAAATACTCCCCCCCCCCCCCACCGCCCCAATTAAAAGAGGGTTAGCAACTTGGTTTCCAAATTTGGTCACACACTTTGATTATCCAAAGCCCTGCATGCAACCCTAAAGTGAAGGCAACCAATTTACCTTGTTCTTCATCTCTCAAACCACTCTTCATCCATCCCTCAAAACTCAAGCTCAATCACTCTTTCAAATCCAAAAATCAAAGATATAACACCTTTGTATTGCTTTGTTGAGGGGGGCTGGCAGGGTCAAGGCTGGTAATCAATATTAGTCCTGGCCCTAAGGCTAGCAGGTTACAAAAACCGTGTGGACAAGAGGCCAACGCGTGTCGATACATAGCTCGTGCATGCCACTCCATGGGGACAATGGTCCTGTTCTTTTATGTTATTTTCTTTATAGATCATCACTCTGAGCATGTAAATAACCAGTTGCTATTTTTCATGCAAAAACTGCTAGTTCCCTTTCAATATTCATTTTTGTTGCATTGGAATACCCCTAAGAGCTTTCTAGACATGTCCCAGAACCCAGATCATGTAAAACCAAGTACTAGTTAGATGGCTTTAACCCGTGCGTGACAGTGGATGACCCACGCGCACAGGTTCATCTCTGACCAATGGCTGGCCTTTGCATGGATAACTAGCTTTGAGCTCTAACTCTTTCCTTACACTATTTATGGGGTACCTCTAAGGGGTTCAAATGGATTGGACTTGAGTAGGCTGAAAAATGACATACAACCATGGCAAGAACGACATGCCGCAGAATATATGACACATGCTCCTTTAGGTTCTTCAAATTCCATGGGTGTCTTATTCCTTTGATGGCCTCTGAGCTCATTCAAACAGCCTATCAAATGCCATATGAACTGCTTGGTTTGTCCTGTGTGTGCACTGGTTCTTCTAAAGTCCAGAGTGTTGAAAATAAGAACTGTGGGTTTGAACCTATTGGCGCGCGCAGGTTGGATCAATATGCAGTGACTTGATCAGTGCATACTGGTTTCTTCCTGCGCACGACACTCCAAACGGGGGCCTTCCAGCCTATTTAAGCTTCCATAGGAGTCTGTTTTCATCATATACTAACTGTTTCAATAAGCGAGCATGCCATCTATCACATCCTCCAAATCTGTTACAGTTTTAATCCCCTTAAATTGTTCTCCCGCCCTAACTGGCTATAAATTGATTACTGAGAGAGAATCGCAAACGTTTTACAAATGCCCGAGTAGAGACCAATCCCGGTTGGGCAAGAGGGGGTGCCTTAAAACCCTTCCCCTTTCATGACCTGGTTCCTGAACCTACCATAACAAAGGTGACGACGGACCAGTCTACAAAGCCTTTTCCAAATCAAATAACATAGCAAGCGTTTCAAGTTTGGTTCCTTGGGTGTCAGACTTTCAAACCTAAATGGTGACTCTGAATTGAGCGTTTCGCCGCGCTCTAAAAAAAGGGGCGCACCCGATGCGATTTTCGGGATGTGTGCCCACACCCTTACACTTCACAAGGGCCTAATGCCTCAACTTACCTTGGATTAGGTAAAGAAGAATGTGCGGATTCTCTTCAGCTTCCTTAATGGGAAAATGACGGTTCAAGATGTGTTTTGATAATTAATACTCGTTAAGGACAAGTTAAGAACATTTGTTAATGTTAAAAATGTCCTTAACGGGTATTAATTATCAAAATACGTCCTTGGCCGTCATTTTCCCCTTCCTTAATTGCTCCTGATCTGGGAAGATTGCCTCCATACACAATAGATATTGCATGTGCACTATATCCTAGGCAATCGTTACCTCAAACTCACGCTTCAAGCCATATTCTGCCCACCGCGGTGGGATTACTACTCATCAGTGGGCTATTACTCAATAAGTAAATCTTTTGTACAGGATTTTTGTAAAGCATCCGTTACCTCAAACTCGCCCTGGTTTGTACCTTACTCGTGGTGCGCATTTAACTGCGGTTTGTAAATTGAATCTTAATTAATCAACAAAGTCATTTAACTAATTCTTTCATTTGGTTTGTAATTATTACAAATAATACATTTCTCTTAAATATGAAGACATTTCAATTTTCTTGACGTACCCTAATTAACTTTACCCACACCCGTACCTATTTTTCTTTGTTTTGCCATACCATCGAACCAGTATCGGTATGCATACCAGTACCCGTGGTTCATAGATACCAAACCATATGAAGTAATGCTAAGTCACGAACAAGATTAAGCCCAGATTATGATTGAAATTAAGAGAGGAACAGGGAAACAAAACATGATGGTTAAGGTTACTTGGATAGGAATGGAAATATTTTGGGAGGACAAACCCATTACTTAGATGGCAGCATTAATTCACCATAAATTAAACTGTGAATGATAATAATGATAATTCATCATTAAAAAATTTCAAAATTTTTTTGTTTCAAAAACTGTTTTTATTTTGAAAATCTATTTTTTTTAAGTTTGAACAAATGACGTGACAAGTTTTGGGTATCCAATTTTTATTATGTCATTGTAGACTTCCATTTTTTTAACTTTAGTAACTCTTTAAAATAATATCCGAAAGGTGATCATGTCAATTTTTGAATATCCAATTTTGGTTATATCATTATAGATACTCTAAAAAATGAATATGAAACATGAAAGTGTCTACAGGAGGCAAGATCCATCCTAATTGAATTAATGTCTACTAGAGGAATGATTCTTCACATATAGGTGCCTAGCTACAAAGAGGCATGACTTCTTAATTAACCGTCTTAAAAAATATGACCATTCTTAATGAGTGTGTTTAATAGACATGATCATTCCTAACATGTAACTTTTGTAAGACATAACCTGTCACACAAGATGTAATACCCCTAGTCTTTAATAGTGCTTAAAGTTAAATATGTGTTATACTTGGGCTAATTGGGTGAGTTAAATACTTGTCTTAGATGCTTAATAAGTTTGGAACATGAGTTGGCATATGACACACACACAGACTCAATAACTTTCCTATTAGTCTAGCAAAACAAAACAGAGTTTCTACGTACTTCTATTCTTGTTCCTATCGACCACCGTTTTGAGAGAGAGAGAGAACCGAACAGCAAGAAGAAAGAAGAAGGAGGAAAAATTAGGGAAAACCTTATTTGCCTTGGATTGAAGTTCATAGCTTGGTAATTCTTGCATCTCTTACTTGAATCTTTGTTTTTATGCTAAATTCCATGCCCTAGTTGACTGAGGCCCCGTTCCACAACCCAAATAAAAACTTATTTTTTGTTGAATAAGAAGGCTTGTTCCCCAAAAAATAAGGCGGAGGTGCTTATTTTTCAGAATTTATATAGGTACCAATGGGCGCCGGAGAGGGAAATCGTACCGGCAGCCGCGCTGAGCCATCTCTGGCCACCGGACGGCCGATCCGAGCCGTCCAAAAATTCTAGAAAAAAAATCCAAAGGGGCCAACTCGGGAATCAACGGCATATGAGGTGTGGATCAAGCACCTTTTTTCCGTGTATATATGATCATCATATATACACGAAAAAGGGGGGCTCGGATCAAGCACCCTACACACCTCGTATGCCATTGATTCCCGCTCAAGCCCCCTCGGTTTTTTTTTTAGAATTTTTGGACGGTTTAGATCGGCCGTCTGGTCGCCGGAGACAGCCCGGCGCTGCCGCCGGTACGATTTCCCTCCGCCGGCGCCCATTATAATAGCAACAGTCTTATTTTTTGTATAAGGCAACTTCAAGCTCAAAAATCATGTGTTTACGCAAATAATTTTTCTATCACTATAGATCTTGTTTGATAGATCTCATTGAGATCTTTAATACGGTGCAAAAAAAAATTGAATTTTTTTTTCATTTAAATTATTTTTGAGTTTGAAAATGTGAAAGGAACTTTTTATTTGGATTTTCTGAAATGGCCCTTCTTATTTTTGAATGAGAAGTGGCAAAATAAGTACTTATTTTTTAAGAAGGTTTCCGGAATGGGACTTGATTTCAAGTTTAATTGGATTAGAAGTTGGGTTTTGATGTGGAGTTGAATGAATTCTCTCTTAAATAACTTGAATTTGTGTAGTTTAAGTGCTTAGAACATGAATTACTTGATTTAAAAATCTGCAGAATTGGAAACCTCGTGTCTGTCCTGATTTTGGGGATTTTCGTTGGGGCAGTTCCTTAGCTCCAAAAATTATGAGATTTTTATTGAGAGTTCCTCTACGAGTTCTTTGTCTATGGTAAAAATTTCCGGATCAGATTCGAAGTATTGAATTCTGTAAAAATTCGTAACCTTGCAGCGTGTAGTTTCGGACTGTGCTGACTGCACAAACACGTGTTAAGGAAACGGCTATAATTTTGAGCTCGAGCGACGAAATAGTGAACTGTTTTCTAATTTTGAAACTAGATTCGTAGAACTTGAAAAGTATGTAGAGTTTGTGTGTTAGTTATTCTTGTGCAAAGTCACTTTTTGCGTTAAAGTAGATGGAACTGCAGATTCTGTGACTATTTTCTTGAGGTTAGCTATCTAACTTCATATGTTTACCTTAAGACCTTATGTTCATTAAAAAAAAGCTTGTTTGTCATCCTCTAATCATGTTTTGTTGCCTAATTGTCTTAGGAGGTTCGGGTGACACATGGACACGAGGTGAGTAATTTAATACTTAAACACGTGGTTTTGAACTTATTTTCCTTAACGAGCTTATTTGAACAAATTTTATAAATTGTGCACTCCATGGAATAACAATGGAAGGAGGAACTATTTATGAAATATTTGCGAATCTATTTAATGGCATTCCCAACGTCCGGTCTTGCTAGGGGATGGCTTAATGGCTAGCAAGGGTGTTTGAGGTTGGTGTGTGTGTTGGGATAATGCGCAGACGTCTGGCTTATCCACTACCGAGGACGCCTGATAGCTTTTGAATTTTGAATAGCGGAAGATGCATTATATTTGGCTTATGGATTTGAGTTCTTTATTTTGAAATACTATCAAAGTATTTTGCATTGTCCATGGAAGGCATGTGAGTTAAGTATTAATCATTCACACAAGCTTTGGCTTATATATTTTCTTTTCCACCTTTTAGGAAGCGACGCGTAGTACGTGTGGTGGCGTGTTTACTTTTGAGATGTGTTGTATATTTGGAAGCTTGTAGAAAGGAAGTTATGTTTCATGGTCACTTAGCTTTGTATATGGTTTGTTTAGCATTTGAGTTTGTAAGTAAATACAGCTTTGAGAGGTTTCCCTTTTGGTTTGTAAAACCTATATAAGACTTTGGTTTGTTATCAATAAAAGTTGACTTTTGCTTTCGCTGTTATGTTTTAGTCCCTTTTGATAAACACTTGTTTAGGTGATATTTGATTTGTGATTTGGCCTTAGTGAGAAATCACTGGCATTTGTCATGATTAAGACCTCAAGGGGCAGGTCAGGGTCGTGACACAAGGGTACCACACAAGGATAGAACTAGGGGAGGTTTAGTGGCGGTGGCCGCAACGACAATAATTTTAGAAAATGCAATTATTATATATGAAATTTTTTTTATCCCCAACTTATATAGGCTCGCCATTGCTAGATTTTTTTTCTTATTTTTTACTATATACTAGTCATAAACCTTCTATTTTTTTTTCAAGAAAGGAGAACCAAAAAAATATTTCAAAACTAAATTCAATGGGCCAAAGTGAAATAATATAAATGATGATGTGTAATTAAGAAAAAAAAAACTCCACATTCTAACCCTAAAAAAATAAATTAACCTAAAAAAAATTAAGTGAATTTAATTATAATGCCATTATCGATGCCCAAAATTAAAGTTAGTCTTTTTTCGTACTACATGTGTAAACGACAAATATCATTTAATATAGTTTTTCTTATGTTATTTTAATTTTTTCTGGAGCTGATGACGATTAATATTGTAAAGCATTTTTTAAAATTTTTTAGTATATATTTCGCCACTACTAAGATAAAATCCTGATTCCGTCCTTGTTGCCACATGTCAATAAATAAATCCATTTGTAAAGGCATTTCACATTGGATTGCTCTCTCTCTCTACACACACTCTCTTCCAAGAATTTTTGGGCATATTGGATGCTTTAACAAAAAGGAACAAAAGAGATTCAACTTAGGGGAAACAAAAAAAAAAACAAGCAATTAACCTGGTCGCTACCTTAAGTCAGTCCGTTTGGAGATGCTTCAACCCCGTTAGCTACCGACCTCGCCAGACCAGAGTAACTCTGGAAATGTCAAGGAAAACAATTATTGGTAACGTCGTTGATAATGACGTGATGATAGGTTAATGATGTGCCACAGGAGAGCAGTCGAAACAAAAGAAAGCTATTTAC
This sequence comes from Rhododendron kiyosumense, assembly GCA_019656275.1. Taxonomy (NCBI): domain Eukaryota; kingdom Viridiplantae; phylum Streptophyta; class Magnoliopsida; order Ericales; family Ericaceae; genus Rhododendron; species Rhododendron kiyosumense. Next base: position 64,048 of record BPLS01028722.1, on the reverse strand, counting down.
AGTTCCGATCCCAGCCGACATTAATCAATAAATCCTGCAGGAAAGTACTGTTCAGGCATACCTCTTTGTTGTTCTCAAACTGAGCAAATTGAGATCGATGTCCCAGTTCCTCCAAACACCCTTTGGTCTTTACGTTGAGAAATGAAAGAGGAGGTCGGGAGGAGGAGACGAATAGGAAAGAACACTCGAGCTTGTTTAGCAGAGAATGCGAGGCAAACAGGAATGAGAAGATATGGCTTGAGGGCTTTTGAACTTATGTTGGCAACAATGACAGTCAAGTTTCCAATTCCTTCCTTCCGAAGTACAATTCCGATCACCGAAGCGATTCTTTAAGTTTAAGTCGTATCAAGAAAGTTTTAGTCATGATTCACAATTGAAGCACAAGTTTGATTAATTGATTCGGAAGGAAATCCTTATCTTGCTACCAAAGCTAAATCGATTAATTGATACCTCTCATACAGGAAAAAAAGAAAAGGCAAAGTACAATTCTTTACTCTTTCACCACTTTTTCTTTTCCAACTTTATCAAAGAGATGTTGCGTATAGTTTCTCGTTTCCATATGCAATCACTTGGGCGCGCAGTATTTGGACATTGAATTTATCAAGAAAAAGCAAAAAATAAATATAAGTAGACAACTTAAAAAATGAAACAAAAAGTAAAGGGTGTTCGGACAAATAAGTCACTTTGGCTTGTTTTTTGTCCTTATTCAAAATTTTTTCGCATCACGTGGCTTATTGTCAATTTTTTGAGAATTATTGCATCCTCACGACGGGAGTAATTTAAAAAGTAAAATTTTTTGACCGAAATCCAATTTTTTTTAATAAAGACGAAACAAGTGGCTTATTGGCTTATTTTTGTTTTTTTGGGGTTTGTTTGGCTCATTTTTGGCGGAAAAGCCAATGGCTTATTTAGAAGAATAAGGGCTAAATCATTTTAGGCGCACATTAATTCTTGACATTGACTAGACTCAGTTGCTAGTCGCTTGGTACGTCGGTTGGTTTCTTTTCAATGGCAACAAATTCTTTCGGATCATGGTATGCTGTATCCGGTCATATTGGAGATATCGTATGTTTTAACATAACTTTACCATTATGAGTACAACTAAAACCCATTACAAGTATAACAAAATCAAAACAAGTCATAATTAAGAAATATCCAAAAAAACCAACCAAGGCATATATAATCAAACACAACCAACAAGTTATGCCTTATTATGGTTTTGAAATGCTTGTAATGAGTTTTGGTTATACTTATAATGATTTTGTTATGCCAAAAGTTACGGTATCCCCAAAATGACCGGAGACACTGAAGTCATTCCCAATTCTTTACTTGTACTTCACCATGTGACGCGCTATGAATAGATTACAAATTCATTCATTTACAAATTGTTATGCCCAATAAAGAAAATCCAAGCATCCATCATGAGTTGTTACGAATACTTTACAAATTCATTCATTTACAAATTAACAGGATCGATGGAAAATATTCAACCCTGTCCGGACATCTGATTAATGTTCAAATTCCATGCCACAGTTTTGTATGAATTTTATGTGCGATATATATAAGATTTTGTTTTTTCTTTTTCATCTCTCGAATGTTTCCAGTGACCACATAATCGTAAAAGATTGATAAGGCATGGTGATTAGGTGGAGGTGTGGTGGTTCAATGACGGTGTGTCAGTGGTGGTAGCGGTGGTGAAGAAATGGTGGTGGTGGTAGAGTGAGATGTGGTCGTGAAACGATGCTATGTAGGTGGTGGACCTAGTGGTGGTGGTGAGAGTGGCGATGAAGTTTTGTTGTCGGAGCTGGTGCTGATAGTGTGATGGTACCGGTAGCTACACGGTGGTTGTGAGACGTCAATGATTTGGTGGCAGTATTGAAAATCACGGCGGCGAAGTGGTGGTGGTCAAGAAATGTTGGCTTTGAGGTGGTGGTAGTGGTGGAGGTGTGGCGAAGCGATAGCGGTGGTGATGAAACAATGGCGCTGAGGTGGTGGTAGTGGTGAAGATGTGGGTATAGTATTGGTGAAAACTTGGCGGTGGTCATGTATTGATAATGGTGGTAAAACACAAAAAAATAAAAAATTGCGGGATTGGATTTCGGTCTGGGTCATGGGTAAGGTAGTGGTGGTAGTGAGGGAGAAGAAGGGATCGCTTAAGAGATGACGAGGTGTGATTGGGAAGGAGAGAGGGGGAGAGGGGAAGAAATGGTAAGTTTTGTGTGTAATGTTAATTTACATGCGCCCGGGCGCATTCAAATACTCTGTAATGCGCCTCATCATGCGCCTATGGCGCAACCTCAAAGCTAGCACAACAAGCCAAATTTCACGAGCTTGTCACGAATACTCTCAAACTCTAATTTGCGTATAGTTTTAACCATTGAAAATTCTAATGATTCTACTTTCGAATCCAAGTATTGTGGATCCAAGAATATTTTTTAATTAAATGATTTGACGATTTTAACCTCAACATGCTAGCTAAAGAACAAATTATTTTGGCAAAATCCTCTCATCCTCCTCTTTTTAATTCGGATCAAAACCTATTTTATTATATTTATAAAAAGGGCATGCAAAGTTGTAGATGATGGTGGAATTGTACTTTTAAACTAATTATAAGTATTGTATACGAAAGGAGGGTCAAAAATTAAGAAGAAAAATTCGAAGATCGTCAGAGCCACTAAGGATGAAAGAGGTTTTTGCGCCATTTTACTCATTCTAAGTTTCATCTGGCACTCGCATCCGCAGTTCGTACATATTCCTTCATAACTCAAGAGTTTCACATAGTTCATAAAGCTTTCCACGCTTTATCAAAACATACAAAAAGCTTTCCATCATCACGATTCGCCTTAGGTGGAATCCGTACTTTTTTTTTTCCTAGTCAAAAAGAATTTATTTATTTTTTGATCGGCAAAATAAAATGACTCGATGAAAGGTACATCGAAACGGTGAGGGCAAGCATTATAGAACAATCATGTGCAAGCCACAATCCTTGGGGGAGAAGAGAAGACCAACCAAGAGTTGGTACAAAAGAAAAGAAAAGAAAAAGGAACCAAAATAAAACTATTCACTCCAGTAAATCCAGGCTGTCAAATATTGTGCCGTCTAATTCCATCCAAGTGGCTCCTAAAGTCTTCAATCGAATAGGAATTCAGGTTGTATTTTCCTTTAACCCAAAAAGCCACCCTAAGCTTGATTAAGTAGTCCACAGCTTCATCGACATTAGGTTGCTTGTCTTCGAAAACTAGATCATTTCTAGTATTCCAGATTGTCCAAAGTACAACATATAGGGTGATGTTCCAACAAATTTCCTGAAGACTATGGAAAGAATTGGAGAACCAAAAATCAATCAAACCATGAAGCGTAGAAGGGTAAACCCAAGTTACCTGCAACCAAGAGAGAATGGCAGACCAAAATATGCAAGGCAAGTGAACACTAGGAGAAAGAGGTGAAGAGGGGTCTTAAGAGATAGAGTACATATTGGGCAGGAACCAGCATTCAAAGGTATAATGTTTCTTCTTACCAAAACAGATCTAGTAGCAATCCTTAATTTCCTGAATAGCTAGCCAAACGAAAGCATCAATCCTGGCAGGTCCAAGGTTTTTCCAAACAGAATTGAGGCAGTCATTAAGTTGGAAAACTTGTTTCTCCCAAGTTGAGTAAGCTGAACATACAGAGTAGAGGCCAGAGGAGCTCCATTTCCAGTGAGGGCAATCTTCTCCAGAGGGATCAATGGGAAACCTATTCAACTTTAATTGCAAAGAATCAAGCTGGTTTTCCTCCCATGGACGGAGCCTTCTTGTAAATGTAAGAGGCCACTTATCAGAGGCAGAAGATGGGGAGCATTCTAAGACCAGAGCTTCCTTTTGGGTGGGATAGAGAGATTTGAGAGAGTTTTCTTCAAGGCAAATATCATTCCAGAAGCTAGTAGCATTACCAGCATGCACTGAGCACTCATGGATGATCTTGCCAATAGATGAATTTTCATTACAAATGGAGCAAATGTCAAACCAAACCTTGGAAACTCTAGAAGCAGCAGGCAGTGAAGGCCACCATTGTGATTCTCCCAATTTGTATTTTTTAGAGACCAATTTAACCAATAAGGACTGGTTTTCAGAACTGAATCTCCACCACCATTTTGCTAAGAGAGCAATGTTGTGTTCAAGAAGTCTTTTAATTCCCAAACCTCCAAGGTAAAAAGAATTTATTAATCTTTATAAAGCATTACAAAGATTAAAAGGATAGAGGGTACACTTGCAAGAAGTCATCCGAGACCTAAGGAAAGGCAAGACGCCAACCGAAAACTGGCAAGATGCTAGCCGCACACCAAAGAGGAACCACAATAACCAAAATAGCCCAAAAACAACCAGCCGAAAGAAAAAAAAAAAAAAAAAACCCAAAGGCACCGAAAAAAAAAACCCCAAACCCGCCACAACTCGATATTAAAAAACCATAGAGAGAGGTGCACGTACCATCCTCACAATCATCTTCCGAGACAAACTCCTCCACAACTACATCTAGAGCTTGGGACCTTTCCTTTAATTCTTTCTCTTGCATTTCGACAATTAAGCCTCTTCAAATTATACTTTCTCCTTCCTCTAAGTTCAATACCCAAAGCGTGGCTTACATCCAACATCTTACAAGCTTCCTTAAAGAACGAGGAATAAGGACCCTTTTTTTTTAGGATTCACTTTAAGATTTTCTAGGCCGGCCACAATAAACAAGCATTATCACTTGATTACTAGGACTACCACACCAGTACTATCATTATCACCATTATTTGACCACCCATTGACCTCACCAGGATTGTTTTTTTTTTTTTTTTTTTTGCAACAACAAAAAGATTAGTATTAATTTTTATAAACGATTATAAAGATTAAATGGAACAAGAACACACCAGCAAAAGCCACCCAAGACCACCGAATAACAACGGCAAATAATTCACTATTGCATGCACCTTCAGCACAACCCCCACGGCCAACATTTTCTCATATTATCACCACTACAACCATCTCTCGACCACTACCACCATCACTTCACCACTAATTCCACGATTATTTATTTCACCACAACCCATACCACAAAAATAGTTTATTAGGCATTTCCACTCCTATATTATTTGTCGATCTACAGCTTCTTCCTTTAGCAAACTTGTTTCTTCACAACTTCTTGCCTTTAGGGTAATCAATTCTTGTAAACTTATTTATCCATAACTTTTTCATTATTTTTTATTTTCCAAGTACTTTTTGTTTTAAATTTTGGGATTATTTATTCATCTCGACGAGAGAAATCACAGAAGTATAAAAATGTGAGCCAAAATGTTGAAAAAAGTTCATATGAGACGATATTGTAGACCAAAACACTGCTGTTTGAATTCTTTTGGTTTTGAGTGAACTTTTTTTTAATTGTTCATCATAATTTTGTACTTTTTGGACTCATCTCATTTAGACGAAAAATTAATCCAAAAAATATAACTCAAATCTAACAAAAATTCAAAAAAAATGAACAAAATACTCACACAAAAAAATAAAAAGAGAGAGAGTTTACAAGAAGCCTTAGTCAAGTTCCCTCTAAATTTCCATAACTTTTTGCATTTACATATAATTTTAGTAAAAACAACTATAAAATATCAAAAGAAATAATTCATAATTTTTAGCATAGCGAAAACGCTGCTTGAGTGTACAAAATGCCCAATCCGACAAAATGCCCATCCTTTAAAAAAAAAAAAAAAATTTACCGGGTCGGGTACCCATCTCTTCCCACTACCACTGGAGCCTAATGAAGCGAGCACGTGACGTGGGCAAAAAAGTCGTCACCAAATCGAGAATCACGAAATCCTATTGGCCAGTCCTCGTGGAGCTGTCGTCACTCGCCACGCGTACCCAACGGCCGAAGCCTCTGGATTCTTCTCTACCCGCCAAATATAACCCCCTCCCAGCGCCTTCTCTCTCCTCCTCCTAATTCTCCCTCTCTCTCATCAATTCTCCAAACGCACGCGACGTCTCAGAAAAATCATCCAGGGATTTCACTCTCTCTCACGGCGAATCAACGACCGAATATCCTCGAATTTTGCGATTCTGGTTCGAGAATGAAGATTAGTTCAGCTTTTTTGGTAATCCTAGGCGCGTCGCTCCTGGTATTTGCCCTAGAAGCGAAAACCCTCGACCCCTACAAGGTACGACCTTTTATGCCTCTACCGCTTTACGTTTATATCTGTGTATATATGTATGCACGTTCAGATAGAGGTCCATGTGTGTATAGAACTTGTGAGTGTGTACGCAAGTTCAGTGTTTTTCGTCTCCCGTTTTAATCTACAAGGTTTGAAACGAGTTGAAAAGGTGGAGCTACAGTTGGGCAATTGTTGGATTGAGGCTTTTTTTTTTTGGCCGAGGAATTGGGTCAGTTTCGGTTCCATTGGACGCGGGATGATTAGCTTTTTCGTAGAATTGATTCTTGTTTGTTAGTTTTATGCCTGTACGTATATGAGCATGTTCAGACCAAGGTTTATGTATACAGCATGTGTGTGTGTATGCGCAATTCTCCCGTTTTAATTTAGGTGACTAATGTTTGTAGTGTATTGTAAGTGTTATAGAGGTGGAGCGTTAGATGGGAATTGTTGGATTGTGTCTGTATTACTTACTGAAGAATTGGGTCAGTTTTGGTTTTGTTTAGATGGGATGATTAGATTTTTATTATAATTGATAACTGATTCCCCGTGGTCATGGACTTATTGATTAAGAAAGAATGTTGTCGAAATTATTTTTGTCATGGCAATTTGACAAGCTCTTCACATAAGTTTGAGCCTTCCATTGACACCTATGATTCATGAGGGGATCCTAGCTGTTTGGGCTAGTTACTAAGAATGGTCAAGTTTGATTTGGCTTTACAATTGAAATATTTATCAGTGAATATCACATTATGGTTAATCAGTCCCTCTCTTTACCTAACCAAACTGAGACTGCGGAGTTTTGATGGGATCCAGTGCATTAGTCCTTCTCTTTCTTAATGCATTTTTTTGGGTGAGTGAGATTTCATAGAAAAGCAAACAAAGTAAAAGAATCACATGGCCTTCAACAATTAGAACAAAGGAGAATAAACCCTCCAAACCAAACAAACAAGGAAAGCAATGCCAAGCAGGCAAACAAAACAAGGAAACCAATGTCTACTTGCCTAGTAGGCCCAAAAATAATGTGGGTACCTGGCCAATTCCTACATTGTAGTAGATTCAGCTTTGCAGTTTTGACTGACCTGATCAACCAAGAAATTGTTAGAGGTTGAAATGGGTTAATTATTTGAAGTGTCGGTATATGGGAGTAATTTTGACTGAATGGTTAGAAAATAGATCGCGTGCATAGGTATTGTAGATTGTGAAGTAAGATGGATGTTAAAGGATGCACTGAGATTTGATTCGAATTCTCAGGTGCCTTCAATATAATTTGTGTCATGAGCTGTGGTTGATGAATGCATGTTCAGTCATTTAATTTTTCTGTTGCCTTGTTAATTGCATATTCTCCAGTTCTAATCTGTTTGCAAACTGTATGTTGTTTCAGGTGCTCGGGGTTGAGCGAAATGCAAGTCAACGAGAAATACAGAAAGCTTTTCACAAGTATGTGTTTCATTAGAGTCTCTTCTCGTCTTGTTCTCAGCCTCATTCCAATTTATAATTTGTGTTTTTCATGAGTTTCTCCTTATCTTCTTGACTAGATTACCCTGTTCTATCATGTTGATTATATTCCTAAGCGTGGATGATACATCTGCAGTTTTTCTATCGACTGTTGTACCATTTTAAGTGTTTTTAACTTTGATTTGTAGATACTGATCGAACCATGCCTGCTTTCTTGCTTATAGGGTATCTTATAGACTAATTCTTTTCTCAATTTACTTTGCAGGCTCTCTCTCCAATATCATCCTGACAAGAACAAAAATAAGGGTGCTCAAGAGAAGTTTGCCGAGATTAATAACGGTAAATTGTATAATCTGCTTGTTGCATTCCTTGATGGCTTTCTGTTAGTGGCAGGATTTGTGGATGTGGAGAAAGACTTAGGCTCCATTTGGAACTTATGGAAAAAAAAAAAAAAGTAGAAACGAAGAGAAAATTTCAAAAAAATCCGTCCCTTGTTCTGTTCTTAAAAAAAGAGAAGGAAAAGGGTTCAAAGAAAAATCCAACTTTTCCCCCAATTTCTTTTTAACTTTCCCTGTCATTTCCTTCTTAATCATTTTCCTTTCTTTTCCCTTTCTTTCCCCCTGTTCCAAACAGAGTATTATGGTGGTTGTACTTTGTAGAGTCCCTTGTTCCCCATGCACTGTTTTACTATATGTTTTCTGATTGTTGAGATGTTTAATTGCTGTGGTTCTTTTATTGGCACCCTAGGACACTAAGATAATACGTTGACAACTAGTGGGATGGAGAATAGGTCATTGAGACTGTGGTCACTGAACAAGATCCTCTGTGATTTGGTTCCATTTCTTGCTCTAAGTGCTAATTTTGCATTTAATTTGCCTGTTTCCAGCATATGAGATTTTGTCAGATGAAGAGAAGAGAAAGAATTATGATCTACATGGCGATGAGAAGGGTAATCCTGGATTCAATGCTGGAAATGCTGGGGACCAAGGGGGATATACCTACTTCACGAGTGGAGGACCTGGGCAAAGTGGGTTTAGCTTCAGGCCGGATGAATGGCAGAATATGGGTGGAAGTGGAGGTTCTCAGTCATTCTCATTTTCTTTTGGCAGACCAGGTGGCCAACAATCTTCTGGTTTTGGTTTAGATGAGATTTTCTCAAGCTTCTTTGGAGGCAGTATGGGTAGTGGTATGGGAGGTGGGGGTAAATCTGCGGGTTTCAGTAGTTCCAGCAGGTCTCAATTTGGGTCCAGGAGTGCCCCTAAGAGCATCCATGCTGTAAATTCGCAAGTGTACAAGAAAGAAATATCTGATAAAGGAATGACTTGGCTTATATTATCTTATACACCTACAATGAAGGGGACTCAACAGTTCGAATCTCTTATAGAAGAGGTAGCTAACTCATTGCAAGGAGCTTTACAGGTATGCCATATCTTTTACGTGTCTTTCCTTTTATATCTTCCAATTAAAAGCATTTATAGTTATTATTCCTTGTATATTTCAGGTTGGAAGCATCAACTGTGAAACTGAGTCATCTTTTTGCAAGGAGCTGGGTATACATCCTCACAGAGAACCCAAGATTTTTGTTTATTCCTACGTTGCAAGTAACGGTGGCTCCTTGGTGGAGTTTAGGGGAGATCTGGCTGTGAAAAGTTTGAAAACATTTTGCCAAGAACATCTCCCAAGGTTCTCAAAACGTATCGACTTGAGCCAGTTCGAGTTCGCTTCTGGCACTGGAGAAACATTACCTAAAGTGATGTTGCTCTCAACAAAGAAAGATACCCCTGTTATTTGGCGTGTGCTTAGTGGCTTGTATCACAAACGTGTTGCTTTTATGATGTGCAGGTAAGCTAAGGATTCTCAACGTCCCATTGTTTCCATTTTGCTTCATTCTTGTTAGATATGACGCGCCTTCGTGGTATGAGCATGGTAGTTTGCCCAATGGTGGGGCCTCGAAAATGTAGCTGATAGGTTTGAGGTTCCACACTCTCCCCCTAGCCTAGTACCTACCTGTGCGTTCTTACGAAAATTGAAAAGGAAGAAAAACAAAACTTTAGTGGGATTTTAAGGTGCTTAGTATCATTAGTATCATTATCTAATTGTCCTATTTTTCCAGTTGAATGTTGTACAATTTGAAGTATAAAAGTTTTCATACTCAGAAGCCGTCATTCAATCACTATGCGCTGGTGAAAATCTTTGTTCATCTTTGTTGGAATAGTTGATTCTTGCTAAGGTCATGATGTTTATTGACTTCTATATTTCCACGTTTATGTAGGTCCATGATGTTTCAGATCCAATGGTGAGAAGACTGGGAGTTGACGCGCTTCCCGCTATTGTTGGTTGGCTTTCAAATGGGGAGAAGCAAATTTTGAGAACAGGGATTTCTGTGAAAGATATGAACTCGGCAGTTCAAGAGCTTAGTGCTTTACTTAATAGTTTTGAAAAGAAGAATAAAAAGGCAGCTTCAAGTCAGGCTAAAAAGACACAAGGTGAATCTGGCGATAAACAGATTCCCCTACTTGGAGCGTCTAATTTTGATGCTCTTTGTGGAGAGACCACTCCTGTTTGTATCATTGGTGCTTTTAGGTGGTCCAGAGGGAAAGACATGCTGCAAAAGATTTTATCAGAGGTTAGTCGAATAATTCAAATTTAAATAATTGTTACTCCTATTTTGATGACGCTCCTTTCTAGCTATTACGTTTTGATTGATTCTTCTGATTTTGATATAGTCGTCATCTGAGTATTTTGCAAATTGGGTAACTCCATCCATTCAGTTTAATGTTGCTTGTTAGATGTACAGTAACAAAGTAAAATGGTCTAGCCTCTTTAAATTGATGCCGCCTGGTGGTAACTATAACCATCCTATTTCTTCCTTTAGCATTGACTCCCCCTTTGTGTCCTATATCATCAATGCCTAGGCCGTCAAACTTTGGTCCTCTTCGTAGTACGCTTCTCTCTCTCACTACGAAATTTTGAACTACACTCCTTCAGGCTATCACCATCTTCCTTCCTTCATATAGGCGCTGTTTGAGTAAACTTCAAATGAAATATTAGATGTTCTTGCTTCCTTGGTTGCAGATAAAAGAAATACTAGGAGTTTTAGCCGTTGCCTGTCTAGAGCTGTGGTATTTCGAGGGTTTATTTGAGAATGATAGAATTTTAAGATAGCCATGTTATACTTGATAATGAAAACGAGTACTGTTTAAGAAGCGCATCTGTATAAAACTTTCAAGGTGCTGAAATTGACACTGATAAGACTCAAGGTTAGCTGTGGTATACATGCATGCATGCAAATGTTAGTGTGATGAACAGATTCAACTTGGGTGAGTTACTGTTTCTTTCTTACAGAAGATATTCCTTTGAGGGTTGAGAAATTGTGATGAAAAGAATAATTTCTTTATTTGCTACATGATTTGTGCTTGTAGGTTTCTCAGAAACCACTATCAAGGCGCCGGAGTTTGGCCTCCAGTTCCGGAGACTCTATTTCCCATGTTCTTTTGGATGCATCCAAGCATCCGTCATTTCTAAACGCACTCGAGAAATCGGGATTCAAATCATCAGACAAAGTTTTGATCGCCTACAAACCTCGAAAGGGGAAGTATGCAGCATTTGATGGTGAAATGAATGCAGAGGAAGTCGAAAGGTTTGTCGGTTCGGTTCTTAATGGGGACGTAAAGTTCACCAAGACGAGGCAGAAACCCACAATCAAGTGAGAAATTTAACGGCATCAAAATCAGAGTTCCCTTTTTATTGGAATTGGATGCAGATAGTTGAAAAGCCAGTGCTACTTGCTTAATCATCAGTTTCCAGTCTTAGTGAAATTGGCCTGGATTCAGACTCATGAGTATACATTTTTGTTTTTTTGTTTTTTGGTGGTTGATAAAACTGTACAAAATAGGAGTGCTATTCTGAGGCATCTAGAGAATTGAGGATGGGAAAATGCTTGACCCAGGAAGAGGTTTCTGTTTAAGAATGTTCCTACCAGTTTTATACCCTGAAATCAGTCACTGATCTCTGTAATTCTAAAGACCTGTGGACATTTTGATGGCTCTGTGGACTTTTTGATGGCTCTTTAAACCTTTTTGCTCTAATTGATTGTAGATAATAGAAAGATTATAGTATTTCAATGTATTACTTGAAGTAATTGCCTGTGTCTCTAATACTATAGCAGAGTTCGCCGGATCAATATCGGCAATGGTGGGGCCACCTCCGAAATTATTTTATCATTTGACCCTGTCAAATTCCAAAAATTAGCAACTAATGTGGTATTTTATAGTATCACTTTCGGATATAAGCTAAGCCCTCTTACGGTGGGGGGAGGCTGCCACCTCCACCCCCGCCACACCCCGTCCACCGCCTGCAAAACCAACCCTCTTTTCCACAAATAAGCATCCCTTTAACCTCCTCTGCCCTTTGTGTCGCTGCTCTGAGCGTGTTTCATCTTCTGTTGCTGCCTAGTCCTTCAGCCGCTGCCACTCGCCGCCTCTCTGCCTCTCTCCATTCTCCTGATATTCCGGCGTCGCGATGTCAACCATCCCAGCTAGGCCGACAAATCCGAATCCGATCTGAACCAAATAAGACTCGGATCCGATCCGAATCCAATAAGACTCAGATCCGATAGTGGTAATCCGAATCTGAAAAAATTGGATCTGATCTGAAAATCCGAATCCGACCCGATTTGATTATTTTTTTTAATTTCAGATTTTTTAAAAAAGGGAAAAAAATACAATTTTTTTTCTCCAAAAAATGGGAGGAGAGAGAGGAGAGGGGGAGATCTAAACTATACCATTACCATAATACAGCAGTCATACAATAACTAGCCCTCCTTTGCGCTAAAACTTTACTAAAATTTACAATCGATATAGAGTTCAACCTATTACATAAGCCCCAAATATTTGAAATAATAGAGCCAAATCACTCATCCGATTTAATATCTTTTTGCAAAAATTTAATAAGAAGCAAACTATCCATGAGGATGGTAGGATTCGCAATTCCTTGTTTCTGCCATGCTCCAATCTATTCAAATGCAAATTCTGTCATCATGATCTGCAGAACCAACAGAAACACCAAAACAAAAGGAGACCCCTCCTCCACCACCCCTCCTGCTACTAGCCTCATCAACAATATCAAAGTCATCTTTAGGCCTTGCAACACCTGAGTAAACAAAGCCTCATAAGAAAACATAACATCATGTTTAGGTATTCACATTCATCCATAGACTGCACAAGAGAAACAAAATGAAGATTCACAAGGCATTTGACGAAACTTCGATCAGGAACGAAATAGAGCAAAACATAACAATATCAAAATCAAAACCCCAACATTCTTTTAGCGCCAGTAGATATATGTAAGACAACCCTACAATTGTACGTTCATAGCCAATCTGTGTAATTATCACGTGTAATGTACATAGTATTTCTCCAAATAATTGTACCAATAGACATTCAACATTCAAATACATACCAAGCTGGCAAGATACTAGATATTCTGAGCCTGAGCTCAAAAGATTCCCAATTAATATAAATCTGTTGAATTCTTATCCGAGCAATCAGTCTGCTCTTCTGGATACCTATACCAAAAATGTGTTTACCAAATGATACGACTAAAGAAAGTCCCAACTTACCTTATGAAGTATCAAGATACAGTATTTTCACAAGGTTCACAGCAATCCAGGATCTCGAATCATGCAAAATCGACGGAGCTCTATAACTCCGTTTTGTGTATTAAGCGAGAAGAAAAGAAATGATATCCAGTTTACGCAGTACACAAAATTCTTATAATTTCCCCCACATCAATCACATAAAAATTTGTGCATTAGGTATCTACTGAAAGTGGTTAATTGGAGACAAGAAACAATGGATTACCTTTACCTCTATTGACATCGTTGTTCGGCAACACTTGCTTCGTCAACTAAAAGTATGCAAGCAACAAAATATGAGAACATTTTTATAGAATTACAATAAAGAACATTCATATATCTAAAAAGAATCAACATACACTTATTTTCTTAGGGGATTCAATCCAATCATTGACAGTCATCAAAGCCTCTACGATATCCGGAAGTAAAGAAGCACGACTTTCATCAATTACCCTACCTCCCACACTAAACGCTGCCTCAGAAACAACTGTAGTAGCCGGAACAGCCAAAAGTCCTCGGTATTTGGAAACACAATCTCTTCCAATTATTGGTCCATCTCCGATTTCTGGAACTAATGCATTCTTGCTAGAACCATGTGCCTTTGCTCATAATAAAACTCTACCACAGCCATTTTGCATCTTGGGTCAAGAACTACAGAAACTGCGAGTGCCAAGCAAGACTCGTCCCAATATTTTGCAAACTTCTGACTCATAGGCTTAGCTATCAAACGAAGAAAGTCATATTCACTTGTCTCCCACTTGTTAAGTTGCATTTGCATCTTGCATATCTCGGGAAAAAAGACATTCGAAGAGGGAATCCAAGTATGCTTCTTCTAAATGACCCAGCCGATCGCCGTTTCCCTTTTCCGTTCAGCTAGTTTTTTCATAAAACCTGATTGCCCCCGCCTTAAGATTTCCCCTCCCCGTCCGATCGGTCTTTTCCTTTTTTCTTTTTCTCTTCCAATTGGACCCGACTTCACCTCTTGTCACTCCCCTTCCCCGTCAGATTTCGGCCCTATCCTGTGCGTGGCTGATGGGTTCTTTAGCTGTGTTATTGCAGGTACGCCGGGAGCTTCTTAAGGAACAGGAGATTCGCGCGGAGGTTTGTTCTGTTTTGTGGCCAACTGATCTGTGTCAGCACTCAGCAGCCAATAAAAATGTGCGCGATCCAGCCAGCGTTTTGGTGGATTTTGGTTGAGGGGGTCTTGCGTTCGGAACAGGAATTTAGCGCTGAGGTTTGTTCTGTTTTAACGGCCAACTGATTTACGTTGGCCGCCGTTCATTCTGGGCGCGATCCGGCCAGCAGTTTGGCCACCTTCGGTTGATAGGATCTGGTTGTGGTTATCTGGTGATGCATTAGTTTAGTCTTGATAATAAGTTCAGTTGTAGTCTGTTGTGCACTGGGGTTGGTTGGTTAGTTTTTGCAGTGGTGGTTTTTGTGTTGTAGTTGCTATCGTTTCATTTGTACTTGTTTTTGTTAGGTTGTACTAGTTTTGTGCCGCGCACACATATGGTGGTGGTGGTGGTGAAATGATGGCTTCTAGGTATTGATGGTGGTGGTGGTATGGTGAAGCGATACTGGTGGTGGTGAAACAATGGCGATGAGGTGATGATAGTTGTGGAGATGCGGTTGTAGTTGTCAAAAAAAATGGTGGCGAATTAGGAGGATGATGTAAGGATTTTGCCAAATGGATCAAGTTTGAAATCTTTTAACTTCAAAATAATTTTGTACCTATATCACTTGGGTTAGAAATTGAACTCAACCTGCTTTTCAACGGTCCAAATCGCGTATAAATCGGAGTTCGAAAATGTTCGTTGCAACCTCATGAAGTTAGGCCTTTTTTATACCTTTAAGGTGCGCCCGGGCGCATAGGAGTGCGCTAATTGCGCCTGAGGCGCACTATGCAAAATATAGCCCACATTAAAAAAATTCAAATCTTTTAATTTCAAATTAATTTTGGATCCAAGTTACTTTGGTTATAAATTAGACTCAACAAGCTTTTTCAACGGTTAAAATTACACACAAATCGGAGTTCGGGAGTGTTCATAGCAAAGCCGCGAAATTACTCTCTTTTTTTTACAACTTTGAGGTGCGCCTGAGACGCATGTAATTGCTCTCAAGACGCATTATTGCACAGAAACATAGATATGTCATCTCTTCCCTTCCTGCCCAACCACACCCCTTCTCTTCTTCTTCCCGCAATCACCTTAATATGGATGTCCACACCACAAACACGATAACTTAACCACCTCACCACGTCGACCACTACCACCTTACTAGTACCGCACGTTCAGCGCCCACCCCCCCTCCCACCCCAATCATTTCACAATATTTATCCGTGCATTCATGCGTTAAAACCAATGGAAGAAACAATAGAAAATTGGAGTGGGAAAATTTGCTATTGGAGATGTAAAATAAGAAAATATTCACGCTTCAACGACTTTAATTAGCTCCTCACAAATGAGCATAAAAGGCTTAAAGTACCTTACCTAACATTACCGACGCGTGGTGGGACATTAGCTTAGTGGCGTAATGGGTAATACTTCCTGGCGAAGGCTCACCACCACAACTAGGTCTCGACCACTCCACTACCGTCATTTCACCACCAACATTAAACAGATACCCCTACTTGCAGCTTCTAATTTTGTTGCTCTTTGTGGAGAGACCACTCCTGTTTGTATCCAAGGTTAGTCAAATAACTCAAAGCTAAATAGGATGATGCTCTTTGTAGCTATTAATTTTTTTGTGATTCTTCTGATTATGATAAGAATCTCCAGATTTTTTACGAATCCCCATGATGAAACATTTTTCATATGTTTTGATGAAGTATGTAAAGGCCAATTAACTCAATGAAACTCCTAATTAATGAAGGAATATGTTAGAACTAGGGAGTGAACACCGAACATAATTTGGAATGGGTAGAAGAGAACAAAAACATCTTCCTTTCAATCAGTATGCCTTCGACCCACCTTTCATAGGCAAATCTCTATTACCTTAATTGTTTGATTCCTCCAACCCTTAGAAAATTTCATACCCCCTGCTCTATCAATACCCCATAGGTTTAGATTCAATATAAAAGACGGGTGATGCAAGGATGTTTTGCCAAAATAATTTATTTTTTGACCCATTAAGGATAAAAAAAATTCAAATCATTTAGTTTCCAAATAATTTTGGATCCAAATTTATTGGGTTAAAAATCAGACACAACAAGCTTTTCAACGATTCAAATCACAGGCAAATTGGAGTTCAGGAGTGTCTGTGATAAGCCCGTGAAGTTAAGATTTTATTGCAGGGAGCGCATAGATATGTCGACTCTTCCCCTCCTACCCAATCACGCCTGGTCTTTTCTTCTTCCCTCATCTTTCTTCACCAGAAAACCACTACCTCACCGCCTAGACCAAGATCCAATCCCACCATCTAAGTTTTCTTTTTGTCCTTTTGGTAGCTATGGAGATGTGGTGGTAGTTGTCGTGAAATAATGGTGGTGAAACACCAAAAAAAAAAAAAAAACCCTAAGATTGCGGGATTTGATCTTGGTCTTGGTGGTGAGGTTAGTGAAGGAAGAGGAGGGAAGAAGAAGAGACAGGGCGTGATTGGGAAGGAGAGGAAGAGTCATCATATATATGTTTAGTGCACTGCGCCTCAGCCGCACTCGTATGCGCCCTGGGCGCACCTCAAAGCTGCAAAAAAAGGCCTAATTTCGCTCGCTTGTCACTGACACTCCCAAACTTCATTGAAAAGCTTGTTGAATTTAATTTCAAACCAAAGTACTTTAATTGGATCTAAAATTATTATGAAACTAAAATATTTAAAAAATTTATCCTTAGTGCGTCAAAAAAAATATTATTTTGGCAAAATCCTTGCATCACCCTTCTTTTAAATCAAATCAAAACCGATTTGGTATTGATATAGAGGGTATGAAAATTACTAAGAGATGGTGGAATCAAACAATTAAGGTAATTGAGCTTTGACTACGAAAAGTGGATCGAAAAGATCGTCGGAGCCACTAAAACTGAAAACATTTTTGTGCCCTTCTACTAATTCCAAATTTCATTAAGTACTCACTTCCTAGTTCAAAAATATTTCTTTCTTAACTAAGAGTTTCATAGAGTTAATTGGACTTTACACCCTTCGTCAAAGCATTCAAAAAAAGTTTCTTCATGGAGATTCCTCCAATGTCGGACTTGTACTTTTATGAAGCAAAATATGGATGCCTACAAGAACTATAACTTGACCGATACTTATGATTACCGCACCACCACTACCATCATTTGTTGACCACCCTTCGACCTCACCATTTCTGTTACAACCACCTCATGACCACGTCAACTACTATCACTTCACTACCTCGCACCTTCAGCACCACCCCATCATTTCCCACATTATCACCACCGCAACTAGCTCTCTACCACTCCACCACCATCACTGCACCACTAGTTGCGCACCATTATTTCACCACCACCATTTACCAGTAAATGCTTAACAAATTACCAACTCAATGACAGATACTCCTACTTGTAGCTTCTAATTTTGATGCTCTTTGTGGAGATATATACCACTCTCCTGTTTGCATCATTGGTGTTTTTAGGTCGTCCAGTGCGAAAGGCAAGCTAGATAAAATTCTAATATCAGAGGTTAGTCAAATAACTCAAATCTAAATACTTTGTTATTTTGATGACTCTCCTTTGTAGCTATTAAGTAGTTTTGTGGGATTCTTCTGATTATGATAGACTCACATTGTGGAATATTTTGCATACATTTTGCAGAATTAATTTAGCTCAATGGTTGAGCTCGCTTTCTTTGGAGCGCTCCTCCATCTACTAAGTCAAGAGTTTACCTCTCACCGACCCCTCCCCTCTCCCATACATAGAAACTAGAATAGGATAGATGTAGAATTCGGCTTATGTACTAGGAGTCGTCCCCGCCACTCTACATGTTGCAAGTTGTCACCCATTTCAGTGATCTAATTAGGACAATGTATGCACTTTTAATAATTCTATCAACAAAAAATTATATCCATCCTTTTTAGCGATCAACGAAAATGGACCGAATATCTCATGAACAATATTTACGATAATATTGGCAAGCTTGAGGGAAGAGGAGGGAAGAAGAAGAGGAGACGGGGCGTGGTTTTGCAGCAGGGGAAGCAATGACAATATATACGTTTTGTGTAGTGCTCCTCAGGCGCAATTACATCCGCCCCAGGCGCATTAATATGCGCCCCGGGCGCAAGTCAAAGCTGTAAAAAAGGCCTAACTTTGCGTAATTGTCACGGATACTCCCGAACTCTGATTTTCACGTGATTTGAGCCATTGAAAAGCTTGTTGAGTCTAATATCTCACTCAGGTAATTTTGATGACAAAATAATCATCAAACTAAAAAATTTGAAAATTTTATCCTTAACGGGCCAAAAAATAATTTATTTTGGCAAAATTCTCGCATCACCCTTCTTTTAAATCGTATTTGGGATTGATATAGAGGGTATGGAAATTACTAAGAGATGGAGGAATCAGACAATTAAGAAAATAGAGCTTTGACTATGAAATTAAAGCGGGTCAAAGGCAAATCGATTAAAAGATCGTCGGAGCCGCTGAGGCTTAAAGACGTTTTTGCGCCCTTCTACTCATTCCAAATCCTATTCGGTACTCACTCCCTCATTCTAACATAATCCTTTATTAATTAAGAGTTTCATAGTGTTAATTGGATTTACACACTTCATTTCATCATGGGGATTTGCCAAAAGTCGGACTTGTACTTTTACAAAGCTAAATATGGATTTCCGCACCGCAAACACTATAAGTACGTAGTTATGACTGCCACATCACTGCTACCACGACTAGTCGACTACCATCATTTAACCCCCTTCGGCCTCACTATTACTGTTACGACCACCTCACCATGTCAACTACGATCACTTCACTACCGCACCTTCAGCACCACCCCATCATTTCAAACATTATCACCACCACAAACGTACCAGCTCTCTACAACTACTCCAGCAACATCACTTCGCCACTAGTTGCACAGTACCATTATTTCACCTCCACCATTAAACAGATAACCCCTACTTGCAGCTTCTAATTTTGATGCTCTTTGTGGAGAGACCACTCCTGTTTGTGTCATAGGTTATTTTGATGAAGCTCCACTGTAGCTATAAAGGAACTATCCCTCCTTTTCGTTCCTCTCCTATTTCTTCCTTTAGTATGGTCTCTCCCTTCGTGTCCTATTTCATCAATGCCCTGGCCGTCTCCCTACCATGACTTCAGATAAAATTGGAACGATACTTCTCTCTCGCTACTAAATTTTTAACAACACTCCTCCCGGTTTTCACCATCTTCTTTCATTTAAGCGCTGCTTGAGTAAACTTGAAATGAAATATTGGAAGTTCTTATTTTCTTCATCGCAGATAAAAAAAGACAAGGAGTTTTTACCGTTGCCTTTTTAGAGCTAAAGTTTTTAATAACTCTTTTTCAAAATTTCAAAATTTTAAGATAAACATGTTATACTTTATATTAAAACGAGAACTACCGTTTGAGAAGTGTTATCTGTATAAAATTTCCAAGGTGCAAAATTAGCTGTGATAAACATAAATTCTTGCGAAAGCATGTTGGTTGTGTTGAATAAATTCAACTTGGGTAGTGTTTCTTGCTCTAAAAGTCTATTTTTTTTATTTGCCGCATGATTTGTGCTTCTATTTCCCATGTGCTTTCGGATGCATCCAAACATCTGTCATTTCTAAGCTCACTTGATAAATCGGGATTCAAATCATCTAATAAAGTTTTGATTGTCTTCAAACCTCGAAGGGGAAAGTATTGAGGCATTTGGTGGTGAGATGAATGCAGAAGAAGTGGAAAGGTTTGTCAGTTCGGTCCTTAATGGGGACGTAAAGTTCACTAAGACGAGGCAAAAACCCAAAATCAAGTGAGAAATTTAGCGGCATCAAACATGTAGCACTAGCTAAAAAGCTAGTGCTACATGCTTGATCATCAGTTTCCAGTCGATAGTGAAAAGAAGTGGCATGGTCGGGCAGGAGGGGAAGAGCCAGCTGACAAATCTATGTGTTGTGCAATGCGCCTCAGGCGCAATTACATGCGTTGCAGGCGCACACCTATGCGCCCCAGGCGCACCTCTAAGCTTAAAAAAAGGCTTAACTTTGTTGGTTTGGCACGAACACTCCCAAACTCTGATTTGCTCGTAATTTTAATTCTTGAAAAATCTTGTTGAGTCTAATTTCTAACCCAAATAACTTGAATCCAAAATCAGTTTGAAATTAAAAGATTTGAAAATTTTAATGCGGGCTACATTTTGCGCACTGCGCCTCAAGCGCAATTACATGCTCCCCGCGGCAATTACATGCATATCACGCCTCTGCGCCTAACTTCGTGGTCTTTTGTAGCTATTGATTTCTTTGTGATTCTTCTGATCATGATGATAAGAGTCTCATAGTGGAATATTTTGCAAATTGGACAACTCGATCAATATCTTCTGTTCAAATCAAAAGTTGAAGATATCGTTACAATTAGAAATCTACTTTTCCGCCTTCATCCGGACATCGATATTTAGTTCCATATAAGTACAAGTTGGGCGCCGAACTTTGGCGAATCCCCATGATGAAACTTTTTTCGCATGCTTTGATGAAGTATATAAAGGCCAATTAACTCACTGAAACTTTTAATTAATGAAGAAATATGTTAGAACTAGGGAGTGAGCACCAAATGGAATTTGAAATGGGTAGAAGGGAACGAAAATGTCTTTCTTTCAATCAGTTCACCTTTGACCCACCTTTCATAGTAAAAAATTGTTTGATTCCACCAACTCTTTGAAAATTTCATACCCTCTGCTGTATCAACACGCAATAGGTTTAGATTCGATATAAAAGAAGGGTGATGCAAGGAGGTTTTGCCGAAATTATTTTTTTCTTGACCCATTAATGATTAAAAAAAAATTAAATCATTTAGTTTCCAAATAATTTTGGATCCAAATTTATTGGGTTAGAAATCAGACACAACAAGCATTTCAACGATTCAAATCATCGGACAAAGTCTTGATTGCCTTTGATGGTGAGATGAATGTAGAGGAAGTGGGAAGGTATGTCAGTTTGGTGCTTAATGGGGACGTAAAGTTCACCAAGACGCGGCAGAAACCCAAAATCAAGTGAGATATTTAACGGCATCAAAATTAGAGTTGCCTTTTTATTGGAATTGGATATAGATGGTCGAAAAGCTAGTACTGCTACTTGCTTGATCATCAATTTCCAGTCTATAGTGAAAAATGAAAATTGGCCTAGTTTCAGACAGGAAGAGGTTTCTGTTTAAGACTGTAGGAGGGAAGAAGAAAACAAGGGATGGTCATGCAGGAGGGGATGAGATCATGACATAACTATGTTTTGTGCAATGCGCCTCAGGATGAGGCGCAATTACAGGCGTCCCAGGCACACCTCAAAACTTAACAAAAAGGCTTAACTTTGCAGGCTTGGCACAAACACTTCTGAACTCCGATTTTCTCATGATTTTAACTGTTGAAAAAATTTGTTGAGTTTAATTTCTAACCGAAAAAATTTGGATCCAAAATTAGTTCGAAATTAAAAGATTTGAAAATTTTAATGCGGGCTATGTTTTGCGCAGTGCGCCTCCGGCGCAATTACATGCACTCCGGGGCAACTACATGCATCCTAGGCGCACGCCTATACACCCCACGTGCACCTCAAAGCTGCAAAAAAAGGCCTAATTTCGCAGGCTTGCCACGAATACTTCCGCACTTCGATTTTTGTGTGATTTTAACAGTAGAAGAGCTTGTTGAGTCCAATTTCTAATCAAAGTAATTTGGATCCAAAATTATTTTGAAATTAAAATATTTGAATTTTTTTAATGCGGGCTATGTTTTGCACAATACGCCCCAGGCACACTCCTATACAACCGGCCGGAGCATCTAAAAGCTTCACAAAAAAAAAAAGGCCTAACTTCACGAGCTTAGCACGTAACGGACACTTCCGAACTTTGATTTGTGTGTGATTTGGACTGTTGAAATGTTTGTTGAGTTTAATTTCTAACCCAAGTGATTTGGATATAAAATTATTTTGAAGTCAAAAGATTTCAAAATTTTATCCTTCATGAGGCTAAAAATATTTATTTTGTCATAATCCTTGCATCTTCTTTTAAAATGAATCAAAACCTATTTGGTATTGATATAGAGGGTATGACAATTACTAAGAGATGGTAGAATCAAACAATTAAAGTAATAGAGCTTTGACGATGAAAGGCAAACCGATTGAAAGATCGTCAGGGCCGTTAAGGCTAAAGATATTTTTGCGCCCTTCTACTCATTCCAAATTCTAGTCAGTACTCCCTCCCTAGTTCTAACATATTCCCTTATTAATAAAGAGTTTCATAGAGTTAATTGGGTTTTACACACTTCATCAAAGCATACGAAAAAAGTTTAATCATGGGGATTCGCCAAAAGTCGGACTTGTACTTTTACGAAGCTAAATATGGATGTCCACACCACATACACTATAACTTGACCACTACTTATGACTACCACATCACCGCTATCACCACGACCATCATTGGATGCCGCTTTGCGGTGACTATAGAGGAAACTATCCTTCCTTTTCGTTCCTCCTATTTCTTCCTTTAGTGTGGTCTGCCCCCTCATGTACTGTTTCATCAATGCCCTGGCCGTCTCCTTTGGGAACATCAGATAAAATTGGAACGATACTTCTCTCTCACTACCAAATTTTCACCAACACTCCTTCAGGTTTTTCACCATCTTCCTTCATTTAAGCGCAGTTTGAGTAACCTCGAAATGAAATATTGGAAGCTCTTACTTCCTTTGTCGCACACTAAAAAAAAAAAAAAAATTCCAGGAGTTTTTACCGTTGCCTTTTTAGAGCTGAAGGTTCTTAAGAACTCTTTTTTTAGAATTTCAAAATCTTAAGATAGACAAGCTATACTTAATTTATATGAAAACGAAAACTACCGTTTGAGAATTGTATCTGTATAACATTTTCAAGGTGCGAAATTTGGAGTAACAAGACTAATTTTTTTTTTTTTTTGGTAAATAACAAGACTAAATGTTGGCTGTGATAAATATAAATTCGTGCGAATGTTGGTTGTGTTGAACAAATTCAACTTGGGTGAGTGTGTTTCTTGCAAAATATATTTCTTCGAAAGGTTTGGCAATTACTCTAAAAGACTAATTTCTTTATTTTGCTGCATGATTTGTGCTTCTAGCTTTCTCAAAAACCACTATCAAGGCACCGGAGCTTGGCCTCCAGTTCTGGAGACTCAATTTCCCATTTTCTTAATTTTGGATGCATTCAGTCATCTGTCATTTCTAAACTCACTCGACAAATCGGGATTCAAATCATCAGATAAAGTCTTGATCGCCTTCAAGCCTCGATAGGGGAATTATACGGCATTTGATGGTCGTGAGATGAATGCAGAGGAAGCAGAGAGGTTCTTGATCAGTGTGCGCGGTCCTTAACGAGGACTTGAAATTTACCAAGATGCGCGTGGCAGAAACCCCCAATACATCAAGTGTGAAATAAGGCCGAGTAGAAAAAATAGGAGTTTCCTTGTTATCGGATTTGGATATAAATAGTTGAAAGCCAGGTGCTACTTGCTTTGATCATCAGTTTCGAGTCTATAATGAAATTGGCCTGGCTTCGGACTGATGAGTATACATTTTTGTTTTCTGTGGTTGCTATAACTGTACAAGATAGGAGTGCTGTTCATCTGAAGATTCGAGGGTGGGGAAAATTGCCTAACCCTGCTGAAGAGGCTTCTGTTAAGAGTGTTTTATGCCCTTAAATCAGTGTCTGGTGTCTCTGTAATTGTAAAGACCTTTACACTTGTTTCTGTACCTATTGCGGTAGGCTCCTAAGATTTAGGGAGCCTCATGCCCAACTTAGTTGACTGACAATGACAAAGGCTTGCGAAACTAAGTACGTAGCGCCTTTCTTATTTTTTTGAATAACAAAAGTCTTAGGTACACAACAATCCGGAGAATTTATTGGGCCCGAAAGTGCCTTTATACTTTACTAAGGCAGGAGAGTTAATTGGGCCCGTGTTAGCCGATCTACTAGTTGATTCAAATCTGGCTAAACGTTGGACTCTTTTGATAGCTTTTTTGACCCTTTTGCTCTAGTTTATTGTAGACGTAATAGAAAGAATATAGTATTAAGGGACTTATTGAGATATTTCAATTTTTTTGGGCAGAGGATAGAAGGGTAATTCCACTTACTATTCCCACCAGGCAAGATATTTCAATTTAAGTACTTTCAATTTCCTGCGTCTCTAATACTATAGCAGCGTTCGCCGGATATGAGGTTTCCCTCTTTTTCTTCAAAAACACTGCAACCATGACTTTTAAGAAATGATTGGACTGTTTGAAATCGGACACGCTGCATATGTGTATCACGTGAATTGGATAATTCTACATATATCATCTTTTTCTTTTTTTCATTTTGTGTACTTTGTTCTTCTTTTCTAGAATTTTGTTAGATTCGAATGATTTTTTTGAATAAACCATCTGTCTCGACGAGAGAAGCGTAAAAAATACTACCACAAAAACCATTACCAAAATAATAATAATAATAAAGATTACTAAATACGAAAAAATACCAATGTCTTTTTCGTCTAAAATGTCGTCGTATATGAACTTTTTTTCAACATCGGTCTATATTATTATACTATTCGGATTCCTCCCATCAAAACTAATAATCTCAAGAATTACGACAAAAAAAAAAAAAAAAAAGTTGCAAAAGTAAAAAGATACCCAACAAAATTTACAAGAACGCAGCTAGATGCTTATTAAACTTTTTCCAGTTATAACTCGGTGTTATGGCATTGGACAAAACTCCAAGAGTTAATTTAAAATCACCGTCTCAGTCCTAATAATAATAATAATAATAAAGTCGTAGCGCCCCGTGTCATACGATGACAACGCCACAACACCCAATGAGTTTTCAATTTTTTTTTTTTTTGGTTCAGAACTAGTTAACGTGGTTTGCTTACATACGACAAGAGTCACAACTCACAAGACCAATAACAATATATAGTCAACACCCATAAAAATATTGTCAAGTGCCAATCATCCAAGGAGAAACGGCCTAAACTAACATGCATGGATGCTGTTTAACTACGGGATTCGGTTAAGTGAACATGAAAAAAAGAGAGTAAATAAGTGTTTATCTTGTAAGAGGTCGCACGCTCGAATTCCACTTAAACCAAATATTTTAAATCTTGAACTGGCCTTTGAAGGGTTTGCCTTATCGTTAATTTTAGATTCTAAAATTAGATGAGTCGCATATAAATTGTCTCAGACATCGAGTTATATTAAAAAAATAATATAATAATAATAAAACATGGATGCTGTTCTTAAATGATTTTTTATTTACTTCTACTTCTTATGTATTAGATAACTAGTGTTATTCCGTACCTACGACACTACGTATTTCTGTTGGAAGGGATGGCAGTTGTATGATTTATGTGAAAATTATGGGCACTTATGTCTTGTTCATTTCCCTTCTCAAAAAGAATTTTTCAAAAAATTCCCCCTAGATTCTCTCTGGATTCTCCTTACTTCTAACATTTCTCTTTCCACTTATTACCCCTAAAATTTTTTTAAAAAAATTTCAAATAACAAACCAAACAAAGCATTAATAGGGTAGAGGAAAGATACACTATAACTTTTGAATCAAATAAATCTAAATCGTTCCTACAATTTGACTCAACACCTTTCTATTTTATAACAGAGATATTATAACGTGGATTCTGGGAGGCGCACTTGCTCCAATTGCTTGTCGTTCTCGTGGCCCCCATCCGCGCGTGACACCTGCCGTGGAATAAGTCATTTGTTGTCAGCTGATTGACAAGGTTGGCATCCACAACACGTGCTGGGCCCATCTAAAAGTTGTTCTTATTTAAATTTTTTTTGCATTTATTTATTTTGTGCTAAATTTTTATGAATTATTGAGTCGTCTCGATGAGAGAAATTGAAAAAATAAAATTTTGGCACTTTTACCCAAATATTTTAAGAAATAACTATTTTTTAAAGCAAAAATGTCATTTTTTGTTTTAAAAAATAGTTATTTCTCAAAATGCTTAGATAAAAGTAAAAAAAATTTACTTCTCCGATTCATCTCTTTAAAACAAATTGAATACCTCACAAAAGTTTGGAGTAAAATTGTCATTTTTGCGCTAAAAAATGGTTATTTCTCAAAATGCTTGGATAAAAGTAAAAAAAATTTACTTCTCTGATTCCTCTCTTTAAAACAAATTGAATACCTCACAAAAGTTTGGAATAAAATTAACACATGCGAAAAAAATTTAAATAAGGACAATTTTTTGATTTAAGTTAAGTCCAAGAGAACGCATATTAGAAAATTAAAAAGTCTAAGTATAGAACAATTCTAATACAACACCAAATACATGTGGGGCCCACACGCAATTGAAAATCAAAGAGTCTAGGTAAACATAACCTCTCGCATATACATGAGAGCTTGTGTATTGGTGTTGTGTTCGAATTATTGTGTACGTAGCATATCTCCCAGAAAATATGCGTGAAGGATGTGGGGTGAGAGTTTGATGGAATTGCGTTTACCGGCGGACCCCTCATACGGTTTCCAAAACCAGCGGACTCCACAAACGTGTTGTGAAGGGCAGAAAATCAATTGACAACACATGTGCCCTGCACCTATTTCTTTCTTTCTTTTTTAAATATATATAAATAGAAATTCGGATCAGTTTACGTGCACTTTGATTAATTTCGAAACTTTGAAATAACTGATCGGGCGAACCCTCTAATGACTTTAAAATTTAAAATATTTAACTCCGAAGGAGTTTGAAGATTTTGGCTCCAAAGAATTAGAACATGTGATCTCACGGAGGAAAAATATTAATTAGCTTTCTCAGCTTTCGCATGCTCACGAAACCCCTTGCACCTATTGCTACGGACCAATTATGGAGCCCAATTAATGTGATCTATAAACCTTTTACATTCTTTCTTCTCGTCAAGTAGCTATTCCATGAAGAAATTCGGATGGATTGGAATGGGATATTGATTCATTTGTTTTAGAATGAATTTGACTTGACCAAGACTGCTATATATCAATGAAATTTTAAACAAATCACACCCATTAAGTAGTCAATAATATCCGATCAATGTGAAATTACTCGTGCACCGACTTCACGAAACGAAAAAAAATGAACAATTTGGATTGAATAACGGAATCTGGAGGCGTCCAATAATGGGTGCATAGTGCGCCATCGCAAAAACTACCCCTAAAAATTTTAGTGATCAATTAACCGAAGTGGATGAGACATAAGGCTCGATTTGATTAGTTATCGTTTCAAGCTGT
Source organism: Rhododendron kiyosumense (assembly GCA_019656275.1). Classification (NCBI taxonomy): domain Eukaryota; kingdom Viridiplantae; phylum Streptophyta; class Magnoliopsida; order Ericales; family Ericaceae; genus Rhododendron; species Rhododendron kiyosumense. Next base: position 36,433 of record BPLS01028722.1, on the reverse strand, counting down.
TTACAGGCAGAATTGCGTTTGATTTTGTGAAACAGCTGCCGTGTTCAAAAACCAGGCTACAGCTAGGCGAGGGTCAAAGATTGGATACCTGGAAGGGACCAACTTTGTATTGTATATTATTTGACTTGCACTTTATTCATCAACCAAGACGGGAATGTTTTTCTTTCTGGGGTTGAAAAAACAATACAAGTTGCCTTTTTGTGATGGATGCAGTTTAATGATTAAAATATGTTTACACTTCAAATAAGCATTGCCTTCTAAATTAAGGACAGTAATACGAGCACGCTCCGAGAGGTTCCCTGCCAAGCACTACGAGAGGTCTCCTGCAAAACAAGTCCAACGACAAGGGGTGTTTTCGGTCACGGAAATTTCGACGATCAAGTTACCACATGATTGCCATGCCAGGCTTGCCAGCCGTATTTATAGGTGTCCCAAGGTCGTGTGAAGGTGGAATTAATGGGTCCCCTGGAGGAGGTATTGATCATGGGATAATAGAGTAGCAGGCATGGATCATGGAGTAGTGCAAGTTGTAGCATGATTTATGGAATGACCCAACCGTTGTATGAGTTTTCTTACCATGCATGCAAACCTACCGACCGGTATAAGCCTTACTGAGGACCCGGCCATGTGTCATACCTGTAGTGCTCGGCATTAGTGTGAAAATTTCCTATTCATCACCTTCAATTTTATATTACTTGTTTTATCAAGTCAAAATATTTGAGTCCCAGTCTTGACAGTAGCAATGTTCATAACAAATTAATAATACTACCCAATTTTCTAAGCAGCATTGACATTCAGGTATTCTTTTATCTTATATATATTCTGAGTTAGTCGAAATCGGCCTATGTCGTATTTTTGGACAGCTTGTCCCGATGACGGGAGCCGATTAAATTAATGTCAATTAATAGGTACAAATGGCTCAGATTTACAAAAGTTCAGATTAAATTCGAACCGGGATGATCAGATCGGCCGTGTGGTTGATGCACTACAGCGTTTATCAATCCACATGAAGGAAAAAAGCCATGCATCTAATGATAATTATTTTTCTTAGTAATGCAGGATGTCGCAGACCAGTTTGTGTGCACCTCAGACTAAACCCTACAACCTCTCTCATAATCGTTTCAGATGCATACAACCAAGAGTTGTTGGTTAAAGAATCAAACATGTGATCTCAAGAGGAAG
>BPLS01028722.1:0-20251 GCA_019656275.1 Rhododendron kiyosumense | reverse complement strand
TTTAATAGTGCCTTCTTCCGTGATTCTGTCGATGTAATGGAGGAAATCGACAAGTTTGGACGAGCCACATTGAAAGATGAAGACATTTTGTCGATGGAGTTGCGTTGCCACTGTTGTAGAAGCGCACACCCAAACATTCCCCGGCTCAAATCGCATATTGGCAATTGCCGCTCTCCCTTTCCTGCTTCTCTGCTCCAAAATGGTCGTCTATTGTATGCTACTGATAAAGATGGAACCAATCAGTAGGTTGATACATCTTTTCTTGAACATCTGACGAGGGTCAGGTGAAATCCCTGTATGTCCTCAACCATGTAAATGTCAACTCTTTAGTGGGAAGGCAATGCTTTTTAATCACTAGTCTCGGTTACTCCTGAACCTGTGGTTCGAAATCTGGGTTTGCTGAAAATGCTTGTCTCCCTTCGTTTTGGATGGGAGTGGGTATAGTTTGATTTTGATGCATTGTGTTGGAAAGAAGGTTTCTCTATTTTTTGGTGGTTCTCATGCAAGTCGCGAACAGGGTTTTTAGTGCAAAAATGCTAGAACCACACTCATTTAGACCCCCACAGTCACAAATGTGTGGGCCCTACACACAATACACACATTCGGTACGTGGAGCCCACACCGTTGTGAGTTTGGGTGTGAATCGGTGTGGTTGTGGTCGTAGAATGAATGTATTTTAGTGTAGGAAGTTATTAGGTACCAACATTTAATTTGATCAACTTGAATTATTTGGTCGAGGACCTAATTGACCGGACGAAAATCATACTCCCTCCATTAAAAAAGAATATTAAAAATCTACTATTTTTTCACAATTTAATAGAATTCATTACTATCTATTGATTTGAGAATTTTTTTTGACACTTTTAACGAAACAAATGCGTCTTTTTACAGGTTTAGGTTTGTGCCAGACACTTATGTAGTGACAGGGAGTATGGTTTAGATCAAATTAAAGATCTCAGGATGGCCCCATTTTGGGTGCCCAATACGTACACTGCTCCCAATCAGTACGCGATGCGTAATTGCTTACAAATAAAAAGTCTAGGAATAAAATTTTAAAATACAATCTCAGACATAATTGTATCCGAAGTCATTGAATGCATGTTGATCTACGTGCATCCAACAATTCGGTACACAAATATATTTAGAGTTGTGTTTTAAAGTTATGCATGTAGCATTGCTTTGTGTTTGGCGATGCAGTAATGCGTCATGTGGGTATGTGGCATTGCTAAAGGCAATCAGGTCACATTTGCTCCCGGTCATTTTCATCTCTCTCTCTCTCTCTCTCTCTCTCTCTCTCTCTCTCCATAAAAGATATCCAACCATCAACCAGTCCAAAAAGAAAAGAAAATCCTGAGACAAGAGGGTGAATAGAATTAAGGCTAAAAGATTGGTAGATATTGAAAGATTGGATCCATCCAAACCCATCCATTTATAATCAGCTGAAAGCCACCCATATGCAAATATGGTTTCTAATGGGCCAACTGAATAAACTCATTGATTTTATGGGTTTGGATGGTCAAACTCAAAAACCATCTACGCTATTACGAGCTTTTCGCAGTCTACGATTCCTTGGTTTTGACACTTGACGAACAAAAAATGTTTCAAACTTGGCAAATAGAGGACATAATAACTTCACTCCATAGTTCAGATATTAATTCGTTGTATTGGCATTATTATATACTCTTCGTCCAAAATTCTTTGTCCGGTCCGCAAAGCAGAGCGTTAAAAATAATACAATTTTTTCAAGAAAAAATTCAAACTTTTTTCACAAATTAAAAATACTTATTGATATCTAGTAAATTGATAAAAAACTTTTGATTTTTTCTTACAAAAATTGTATTGTTTTTAACACTCCGTTTTGCAGATCAGACAAAGAATTTGGGACAAAGGGAGTAATCTGTATCCAAATTTATGTGTGTTGATGTTCATTTCTTCGTAATTGCGCTGTATAACTGCTTTAAATGCTTCATTTACATATGGAGAAATTATTCCGCGGTTGCATCCCAAAGAGCATCGGCAACATGGCAAAGGGGAGAAAATGAAGGAAAACAGATCGGGTTTGAGAATGGTTTTGACCCATATTTGATCCGATCTATTTTAATCCGCATATTATTGACTTTTATTCGACCCGCCCATTTGTCACCGCTAAATTTACAACCATTGACTAAAATACAACTTAATAACCGTGGAGAAGCATTCATATGCTAGTGAATCTTGACAGTAACTGATTCAATCCCCCCCTTCAGATTAAGTTTTCTGAGGGTTCAGCCGGCGGGCGGTTATTAGCGGCGGAGACCCTAGGTCCCCATACAAGCAGTTCTTTACTCCTATCATTCTTTTGAATCCTCACTTCTATGAAGCACAAGCAATCTTTCTTTTCACCAGTTGCCATCGCAATTGCTTCAATCAGCTCTTCCTCACACCGCACCTGCAATAGAAAATTCAATGGTTTGGAATCATCAGTTAAATGCCGAAATGTGCATCTTCAATCAGCTCTTCTTTCACATGATCCTTCTAAATGTACAAAATGACCGTGTTGGGCACTCGACACTCCAATAACGATATGTGATCCCTGTCCGACGTATCTTCTTGGTCATTCATTTAGCAAGAATATTTTTTAACTCAAATTTACCATGAACTATGCATGACACTTCTACATTATATGAAGCACCCACGCCTGACACCCGTATCCGACTCCGTGTAACATGGCTCGCCACATTTTTACCATGTTTTCAATTATGGGTATTTTTCTAGGTTCTTTATCGGGGAGTGTAGCGAATTATTCTCTATCGATAGTAGATGCACTAAAGTCTAAAGCGAATCTGTGTATTTGAGCTTCCATACTAACCTTAGTCGTCCAGCACCTGCCTTCACCATCGTCGATTGCATCAACCAATAAGGTGTAGTTCCAGTTTTTGATCACATTGTAAGGCCCGTCTTGGATCCCAGACGCTATGGTATATGCACCGTTGTTAATAAGGAAGATGATGCTCCTCTGTCCGCATCGCAGCATTGTTGACACATCTTGTGCGGTCACCTGTCAAGCACTGATCAATTATTAAGTGTCTATGAGGAAGAAGTGCCATAACAGAGAGATTCTTAGTGTACGTTCGAGCTTGTCGCAGAGGCATATTGATACATGCATCAAAATATGGAAGCGAACCAAAATTGAACTTCGGAGAACAATTCCGAAGTATTATTGACTAAGTATTGCACTATGAGTTGAGGAAAGGCCACGAATGTATAGGCCAATTTAGAGTAAAACAAGATAGTCTTCATCCAATTGTGGTCAGTTACATGAAGCCTTATTCGATATTTTGTACATCGAGGGCATACATTTTCTTCATTTCTACTTCACTTCAGCATCACAGGTCAATTTTGTCTATTGTTTGAGATTTTCATGGGGGAGATTGGTGTCCTATTCTTAAATCAAAACTCTAAGAGCATCTGCAGAAAAAACTGAACTATGCATCTGTGATTATACCTGAAAGCTACCATCGCCGATGCAAGCAATCACTCGCTTATTCTTTGCAGCCTGTGCATATCCAAGAGTTGCGCCTACTGACCAACCAACTGATCCATACTGCATCTGGAACTCATACCTGCAAGCCCCAATTTCCCAAAATCGTTTAACATCATACATTGATACCAAAAACCAAAAATCGAACACAAAAAATCTCTCCTTCACTTACCCGCATCCCTCAGGCAATTTCAACTTCTGGCAATTGAACCAAGAGTCCCCCGTCTCAGCAATCACCACCGTATCACCCGACAGCATCTTCTGAATATGCTGGAAAATAACATTGACCATCGAGGCCTCATTTGACTCACAGTTGTGAAGATCACCGTCGGTTACAGATTTCTTGTGGTAGTTCTTATATGCAATCGTGTTGTGGTTAAGCCTCTTAGCCAAAGCACTCAAGAAATCCTTCATTAGAACACATCCAAATGCGGGACCCTTGGCAAACACCACGCGATCAGGCTGCACGATGATCGCCTTCTCCCTTTTCAGACGGAGGGTGTATCCAACAGAGCTGTAGTCATTGAAAATGGGTCCTGCAAACAAGTAGGCGTCTGCAGATTCAACAATTTCTTCGCAAAAGGGGGTGCTGACCGCACCCCAGTAAGTCCCAATGAATTGGGGGTGGTGCTCAGGCACGAGCCCTTTTGCCGATGGCAACGTTGCTAGCGCATAACCACAGGCATCGGCCAATTCTACAAATGCACCACAGGCTTTGGCCACCCGCAGTTTTGGGCCACCTACCAGTACTGGTTTCTTTGCCTTGTTTAGGAACTCTGCTGCTAACTGCACCGCAGCTTCCAAACCCGCAGGATTACTCAGTCTGCATCCCCCAAAAGAAATCCCAGTTAGTACAAATCAAACCACAAATACTGCATCGTATTATGTCCAGGGACGATTCTGGATACAGGACTAGTACTCTTGGATTGAAAACTCCCACAACCCGGGAGCACGAACCTTTATGTTTCCAAAATTATCTTGGAGCTATGAGTACAATATGCAACTTCTTGAGAATTTTGAGAGCCGGCCGCCTCTGATGCTCATTTCTATCCAACAGGCTGGCCTAAATTAATTCCTCAGACAATACACATTATTGATGTTTAGTGATATTCTTTTTAGTCTTTGGTAAAAAAAGATTCATTACTCATTCGTCGAGGAGGAATAACAAAACAAGTATAAAAACAACTTTGGGAAAGAAAGCTCCTTTAATTTGGGAGCAGGAACTGCTATATTTTTCACAGTTTTCTTAACAAAAATTGCTAGTATAATATGAGAATTTCTGACAATTTCGAAACTCCGGTTGCCTAGTATGCCCATTTTGGATCTATTAGTGAATATGTCACTCAAACACATCCATACCCGGATAATGAAATAAAATTTGAGCTGTGCATAATGCAAACATGTATGTAGATCCAAGGAATTTAGAGCTTTACCTCGGAGATGGAGAAAATGGAACTGGTTTGAGGCTGAAAGCGGGATGTGAAATGGCGGGCAAATTACAGCTGACGCTGATATAAACAGGCTTTCTTTCTTTCAATGCAGTCGAGATCGCAGTATCGATCTGCTCGTGCGCATGGTCCAAATCATTCACCACAGCCTAATACGTTAGACAAAATCACAATCTAAGTCAGTAACACCCAATCAGCCATAAACACAAACAGATCATATACTTGAGAGCATCTCCTGCCCCTTTTTTCTCAGAAATCTACCCCACTCTTGTCTCAAACTGACTTGAACTAGTATCAAAGCTCGTTTTACTCAAAAAAAATTCTCAAATCTAGACTTAAATCCTTACTCAAACTTGAAAAGGGAATAATGTGCCTCTCAATAAAAATGTTCACTCAAATCTAATTTATGCTTAAATTTGAGTTTGTGAAAGCATCTCCAACCCTTTGTTCTTGGAAAATCTATGAGTATATATGTTCATATACATACATCACGTACATATGTCTTCTGGGTCCGTTTCGGGTCTCAAATAAATAATCGGAGCAGCTCATTTTATTTAAAATACTTTGCTAATAGTCCTTTAAAAAAATAAACTCAATCTAGTATTGATAAGAACGTTTACTAAACTTCCAACTTTGCTTTAGAATTCAAACTTAAATTCTAGGACAAAGTTGGACGTTTCGGACACACCCTAATTGATACCGAATTGAGCTTATTTTTTGTAGGGTCTATAAACAAAATATTTTAAACAACATAAGCGGCTCTGATCATTTTTTTGGGACTCGAAACAGGCCTAAAAGAAGTATGTACTCACTGATACTGATACATATATGAAATCTATACCAGTAGCACCTCTCCTTTGTTCTAGAGCAAAATATGAGCAAAATCTACCTTAGTCTCAAAAGAGGATTGGCCTGTTTAGGATGTGTAAGCCACCGTTTTAGTGTTCTTCCCAAAACACCCTTTTGTGCCTTGTTTTGGATCATCACCTTGCGTTTGAATAGGGGGGGTACTTGCGGTATATACTGGGCATATTGGAGGACGTATGCGTCATTTTCCGTTCGAAATGGTATTGTTCATGTTAATTGAAAATTACTTTAAAGGGTTTCTTACTTTATGAGATTTCCGTCGGTGTCCCATAAATTATTATATCAACAAAAAGGGTTTTGAAAGAACTCAATGATGATGAAATCCAACCATTAAAGTAAAAAAGTTTGGTTTACAAAAAATGGACGGAAAGAAGACAATTGAAAATAGACGATGCTATTAAGGCCAAAACACGTGTCGACACACTTTCACTCACTCTCTGTGTTATTCGGCACTTGTGTCCCTAGTTTTATACAATCAAGTGTATCAGAGTAGTCAAAATGCATTTTTAGGTATTTTAGAAGATCAAATACACAAAAACACCCTGCAGCATAGGTATATGCCAGATAAAATGAATGCAACTACAGTCCTTAGGCATAAATACTGTAAAACTATTCACTATGTATTGATTATTTTATTTTTTTGTGCTCGTTTTGCATTTTCTCTCCCTTCTCTAATTGGTTACTTTTTTTCTTGTACTTTACCACATAATGAACTAATAATATTATATTCAAAGATAGATAAAATAGAAAGTATTAGTATAGTGTTAAAAGAAATATCGGTAGATAAAATGAAAAATGTGTACTATTTTTTTTTTTACCTAATGACCGATAAACTTGCTCTAAAGTGTTCCTTCGTCTCAAGAGTTCCACATTATTTGAGGGCCAAAAACGAAAACGACTTAGCACAGAACAAAACAATTTTACAAAAACGTTTGCAGCTCGATAAAACACGTTATGTGGTTTGAAACAAAAGCAACGACGACAAGCTGTCTTCACACATCTACGCATCAAGTTGGCCTCTTCGGGGGATAACAGTCAATAGCAACGTTCTCATCATCGGATGGCAGGAGGCCTAAGCATTACGGACTATGATCAAATGGGGTGTTTTCGGACACATGTGGACCCCCAAGTTCTCGATTTTACTGACCTGGTAGCAAGTAACCGGCTGAAAGCACCTCATCTCCTGCGAAAAATCCGGCGACCCAATCGTATGGTGAAGAATCCTATGAGTCCCATAATCGTTTGAGTTCGGCCCGCCGACGATACAAATCACCGGCAAGTCCTCGCTGTACGCGCCGGCGACGGCGTTGATCACGCTCAGCCCGCCGACGGTAAACGTCACGACGCATACGCCCACGCCTTGCGACCGGGCGAAGCCATCGGCAGCGTATGCGGCATTGAGCTCGTTGCAGCAGCCGATGACCTTGAGGCGCGGCTCAGCGATGAGTTGGTCGAGGAGCTTGACGTTGAAGTCGCCGGAGACGGAGAAGACGTCGGTGGCGCCGATCTCTACCAGGCGGAGCGCCAGGTGGCGGCCCTGGGTCCACTTGGAGGAGGTGGGTTGGGTTGAGGGGTCTGAAACGGCGCCGTCGCACCGATCCATTACTTCACTGAAAAGGTGCGTCATTCAAAAGTTACTATAAAAAAAAAATTGAGAGAATAATAAAAATGGACACTTATTTTAAGACAGCCCAAAATGAAATACTGGACATTTAAATAGGAACGTAGGGAATATTTTTTCTTGAATTAAATGTGATGTATTATGAGAGAATAATCTGTATTGTAAAAGCGAAAAATAAGTACTTAAAAAATAACAACCTGAGCGGAACAGGGTCTCAATAATTTCATAACACTCACCATTGAATGACCAACACACTAAGAATCCGCCTCATTAAAATCTTACCAAGGAAAATTCAATGGAAAACCTTTGACGAAGGAAAAAAGAGTACAGTATTCTTGTGTCTTTTGAAATGGTGACTATATAATCTTCAAATTGCCTCATTAAAACCTTGCTAAGGAAAACTAGTGGGATAAAACCTTAGAAGAAGGAGAAAGATCACAATCTACATATCAACATTTTGTCACTTATGCTCCCCTCAACATTGCATAACAAGTCATTGAAATCAGCGCATTCCAATATTATGAACCATCTTCTTGAAGGTTGATGTTTGTAATGCTTTGGCGATGGATCTGTTGTACGTATTCTCGCTCGAACGAATCTATTGGACATCAATATCCCGCTTTTCTTAAAACTTGTGTATGTAAAAGAATTTTGGAGATACGTGTTTAGTTCTGTTACTTTTGATGTAGCTTCTATGATCTCATGAATAGCAAGAATCTAATAAAAGATCAGAATAGAAATGGTTGTCAAAGTTTGCCCCATGTTTGTCGTCCCTCGAAGATATTGCATATATGTTTCATTCCATTTCGATGTTTTCGGGTTGGAGTCAAGCATCTTTTTGGAGACAATATGAATTTTTTTTTTTATGTTAAGTGAACGAACAACCGTAGGATATAGGAGTCTACATTCCCAAATTACAATTTAATCTTTTTTGCAGGTTGATTTGGAGCTTCTCTCTTCTTCTGCCGTTCTTCCTTATTTGTCCATTTTCACTATTTGAGACCTCTTACAAAATTGTCTAAATGTTTCAATTTATAATATTTTTTATATGCAATATGGATCTTGTTTTATAAATCTCAATTAAATCTAAAATATGATATTTTCAAATTATGTAAAATATTATAAATTGTGAGATATAGACAATTTTTTAAAAAGCACGTATGTCGAAATTGGACAAATAAACTAGGACGGAGGGAGTATATACTAATGGGCAAAATGCAAAAATTTATATATATTGATAAAATGGGAAAATGCAAAAATTTACAAGTGCAGTTGTGTTGAAAACAAATTCCTCAAGAAGGTCCCATGATATTTCCTTTGATGTGTGATTAGTTTATCTGAGGTCCCATATATTATCTACTGCTGACATATCATGTTATAAAAAATAAAAAATCTCTCATTTTCCTTAAAGACCAAGACTTTGGGTTCGGAGGAAGATTTTTTTTAGAGTATTGAGGAGAGAGATATAGAAAAACTCATAGTACCCCCATAATTATTATGCATCTCTTCCGCTAGGAATATTCTACTAGTTTTGGAAATTAAGGCATCAGTTGTGCTTATTGAAATTATTTTTTTATTCTTTAGACATATAGTTTTTTAGTTTAGATTTTATATTCAGACTTATTCTATAGTTGTTGCCGTCTTTTTATTATTTTACCTGAAAATTGTAGAATACTATTTAATTTTGTGACCAATTTCTTGTTGACTTGAGACATTTTTCAATGTTATGATTTGGTTGGTTTTATAATTTATGTGATTATGATAAGATGCCTTCATTTATGTTATTGGATTAAATAAGTAGTTCATGCACAACATTGACAATTATATAATTTTATGTACATATTGAAAACTAAGATGGTCTTAACAGTGTCAACCCGAACACAACACAATTTTAAGCAGGTTGGGTTAGTATCAAGATATTTGACACGTTTATATTAATAGGTGTTATGACACGAATCCGAAATGACATGAAACCCGAAATGACACGACACAAATACGACTTGACACGGCACGATGCCCACCCCTAGTTTTCCCCAAAAAAAAACCCGATTTTTTTTTCCTGTTTTGTCCTTATTCAAAAAAATTTCACATTTTATCGTAATTTTGTATCAAATTTTTGTAGATATCGTTGGTTCATCTCGATAAGAAGAATTCGAAAATACAAGATTACAACTTTTTATCCAATTTTTTTGAAAATATTTAAATTTTAGCACTTTTAGCTCAGCAACCCAAAAAGCTGAGTATATGGATTTCGCAATATCTATAAATGAAACACAAACAAAAAAGCAAGCTAGATGTAGAGGATTGCAAAGTAAGAGATACTCACAATAATTTACAACTTTGGTCTTTTTTTTTGCTCGACTAAAAAGGTTGACAAAATTTACAACTTTGGTCTTGCCTTGAGCTTTTCACAAAAGATATATTTTCCTTCCTCTTCTTCTACTACCTAATGCTCTAATACTAATTAATTAACCACAAGAGGGAATGGAAATGTTTGAAGAGAATGATAAGTGATTGTATTCCGCATGTACATGCTTATTACAAGTGATTTGCCTGTCTATTTATAGACAAGTTTTGGTATAATAGTAGATTGCCATTATGAAAATAGGTCACTGCATGGAAGCGTAGGTTGGACGCAGAGAGCTTCTCTCTCTAGAGTGAGCTCTCTTTCTTTTTCTTTCTTTTCTTCATCCGCTCCCATTTTCCGATTTCCCCTTCCCCAGTCGGCTTCCCCCTATTTTTTTTCTCCCATGTTCTTCTTTTCTCCTCCTACGCCCTCACTTCTATAATTGTGAGATGGTTGAGACTCTCTCCATAAAGAATGTAGATCTTGCATTCTCCCCATCAATTTTGGACTCAGGCGCTAGATTTTTGGAACTGGATTTGGGCCATGAGCGGTTCAGCAATGGCGGCAGGTTCAACCCCTTAGTCTGCGGCCGCATGAGCTCAAGTTGATGCAGCGGGTTATCTTGAGAGTTGCTTTTCCCATATCTTGTCTCTGTTGTTGGTCTTTCTACCCACCTTCACAAGTGTGATTGATGGATTCGGTTTCGGCATTTGGTTCCATGCGGCATTTTGTTTCTTGTTTTGTTTTGTTATTTTCGTTTTTTGTTTTTTGTATTTCCAGACCAATAGTGTTCATTTTTATTGTACTATTTTCTTATATACAATATCTTCATTTTTTGATTGGTCGGAAAAAAAAAGTACGATGCCTAGCCTAGTCGGCATCAATGCCCTAGTACAACGCCTAGCCTAGTGGGCATCAATGCCCTAGTACAACAATGGAACCTTAAACCATTTACACTAGCTTGTATGGTACACCCTCTCCCTTCTTCCGAAGTTTACCGCGCGGAAGAGAATCTGTACGTCGTACTGGGTCTTTTTAAATAATGTATCCTGACGTCGTAGCTTGCTCTCATTCTGCTGCCGTCTTCATTGCCTGAGTCAGCATCTTAATAGTATATAGTAATGGATCTGCTCTAGTCCTCCATTCGGTTGTAGCAGTATTCAGCGTCATCAAATGATCGTGTATAGAAAGGAGGAGAGTCTGGATCGATCCTGGCTGAATTGCATATATATTTCTATCTTCTTCTATGGAATCAGCAGCTAGCTTGTATGGTAAAATTCCACTGGTAGAGATCAAGATTTTCTCTTTTCTTGAGGAGCTTCATTAAAAGAGTTTCTACTTCTTGTATCTGTTATAAATGGAGTCCTTAATTTCATAGGTAATATTAGGATAATTTGTAAGAAATATCCTTCTTTCTCAACTGATATCATAAAGGGTGTTGGTGCTGGTATGTTCTTTCACTTTGTGATGCATGCTGGCTTAGCCGTATCAAGCTTTCCATCCAAGTATACCTCTGGATCAAAATTTCGAACTGAGAATTATTCTTCTTTTGTGGGATTTGTGATTTCTTTGAATTCCCAATCTTCACTTGCCTTCTAGTACCAAATCTGTTATGGCTGAAAATAATGTTCTCGTTCGTGCCATCCAATGGAACTTGGACATCCAAAAAGTGAAATATGAGAGCATTTTTGTTACATATGAGAGCATTGTCCTTATCATGGCTGGAAAGGACAACCAAGGACCGGATTCCTTAATTAATGTTAAAAAAACCTAACCTTTTTTTTTTTTTTTAACCAAGAAACAACTCTGTAGCCGAGTTATTATTAGACCCGACCGTACAATTCAAATCTCAGGGGAGACTAGCACAAAAACTCACTGCCATGATCCAGCCCCTACTTAAATCATAGTTTTGCCTCCAGAGGGAATCAAACCTTATTATGTTACAAGCTCGGGTTCGTTGTTACCATGTTTGACAATTCATGGGTGGATAACCTTGTTGGTTATTTCCCAAGGAATTTCTTCATCTCATCATGATTAAGGAGAATAGTACGGAGTAGTTTCAGGAATTTATTCCCGGAAATTGATTCTGTCTTTTTCCTCAAGTAAAATTCCTGTAATTTATTCTTTTTTCTTTCAGAAAGCTATAGGTAAATGTACGTATCATGTATATATGGGTTTTGTGGGGCCCACCTCGGGTCCCTCAAAGATATTTGAACTGCTTATTATTTTTAAAATATTTTTTTATGGAGCCGCGTAAAAAATCAGCTCAATCCAATATCGGTAAGGATTTTTCCAAAATTCGTAGGGGCAAAACTGAACAGTTAAGTAGTTTCGTCCCTACGAATTCCGAAAAAATCATTACTGATACCGGATTGAGCTGATTATTTTAATGGGCTTCATAAAATAAATATTTTAAAAATAATGGGCGGTTCGAATCATCTTTGTGAGACCCAAAATGAACTCCACAAAACTCATATGCACATAATATGTTCATTCCAATATGTACGCATAGCAGTGCTCAAGACAAATTCTTTTAATTTTTTCAAAAATAGGATCTGGAAACTCATTGGCTATGAGGTCAGATAATTGAAGAAAATTGTTTATTTTTTCAAAATTAAAATCCATTCCCTAATCCATTTGTTTAATGATTTGGAAACAAAGGTCTTGTAAAACATTTTGTTTCCTCTTTAAATTACTCCTTCCGTTCCAAATTCTTTATCCGGTCCGCAAAATGGAGTGTTAAAAATAATGCAATTTTTTCAAGAAAAAATTCAAACTTTTTTCACAAATTAAAAATACTCATTGATATCTAGTAAGTTGTTCAAAAACTTTTGATTTTTTCTTGCAAAAATTGTATTTTTTTTAACACTCCGTTTTGCAGACCGGACAAAGAATTTGGAACGGAGGGAGTACTTATTTCAGCAGCTCGCTTGGCTAGCTCTTTTGCTAAATTTGCCATGCTTTGGCAAAACTTCTGTTTCAAACGTTGATAATAAGAAACGAGGCCACGGTACTGGGGCATTTTTTGGATTCAGGCCAAATATTGGATTAGAGTTAGAATACAGTAGGTATAAATATTTTATATTGTAAACCCTATTTCAGACGTTGATAATAATAAACGACAGTCACTTTCATTCCCGTGGACGTACCTGGTTGAGGAGAACCACGTATATCTATGAGTCAATTAATTTTTTTACTGTTTTCATTTACTCTCATATCGTGTGTGTATTTCGGTCCTACGCATAGCTTTGATAACAAGCTAGCTCCTGGATATTTGTTTATCTGTTGATAGCATTCTGCCCAAGTTTTGAAGATTCCTGGTTGGAACCGAACAAATACAATATAAACCTTTTCTCCTGCGGATTCGGCAACTGTTACCCAATCTCCTTGCATTGGCTGTTTGCCTCTGTCCGCCATAGCCTTTTGAGTTGCTCTCACCTGCAAGTATTTCATCTTCGTTTTAGGCCCCCGAAAAGTCAAGACCGGCTCTCTCTCTTATTCTTAAGATGGGTCATTTGGTGTTTGATGAAATACTGAACTTGGCTCCATATCAGCCTTTGCAATAGCTGTTTGTTAACTTTGTTTTTACTCAAATTTGAGTGAAAGTTCCGTGGAAGGTAAAGCGCTCCAACTGCCCAATTTAAGCACATATCGGAGTAGAAGCTTCATTAACGTCATAGTTGTAATTTTGAGAGGCACAAAATAGCTTTCTGAAATTTGAGTAAGGATGAGAGTCTCTCGTAATTTGGTAACAAGTAGTGTTAGCCGAAAGGTATCTATAGAATACCTTATTGATTTTGATGATAACAAACACATGTTCAATTAACTTTATTTTGATTAATTGACAAAGCTCTTTAATTATTGGCCTGGTTCTTATCACTTTATTAATCCTGGAGTGTTTTCCTAATAGGTCCTCTAAAATTCAAGGTTGCTTTGGTGAAATATCTTATTGCTAAGCTATGTACATGTTGCACAAGATTAGTTTCTTCTCTTCCTAACCTAGACATGTGCGGCTATTTCTCTAGCATCCTAGTCATGGATTCAAGCTCTTGAAGATAAGGCAACAAGGGAACCTATCTCCAATAGTCAAGAGTTAAAAGAAGAAAATGAAAGATTAAGGATAAATCTTTTCTTTATGGTTCAAAGGGCTAAATGGAATATGGAATATATATCTTTGATTTGAAGCCAATTATGGAGGAAGATTGAAGAAATCAAGAATGGTAAGGGAGGAGCCTTTTGTGTCTAACGGTAAAGTTTCTCCAACAGTCATATTCTTTGAAGAATAAAAAGAGAAGCAAGAGGAAGCATTACATAGAGAAGTTTCGAAGAAAATTGCAGTGAGCATCACTTGAAAATCTATCAGACATACAACTGCACTTCATCTTGATATCTATACACTTGTGTGAGAGAATTCTTATTTTGATCTTTATTGTAAAAGGGATTGTACACCCTTATTCATACTCTTATTAGAGTTAATCTTTGTGTAAGTGATTTTGGAGAGAAAATCACTTGAGAGTTAGGTGTTACTAGCACCGGAGTCAAAACTAGTTGGGTTAGGTGTAATTAACACCGGAGTCAAAAATAATTGAAGCGATTAGGGATAGATTGCTCGTTGTAAAGATTGTCTAGCACCCTGAAGCTAAAAAGATTGTAACTATTGGAGGTAGTGCAGCAAATCCTGAGTTGGACACTTGGGAAGTAGACTAGGCTGTAAAGTTGCAGACTGAACTACTATAAATCCTTCCGTTCGATTTTCTCTTCCCTACTCTCTTTACTTTTCGTTTTGCATATCAATATTGCATTAGTAGAATAGTATATCATTGAAATTGGAATATAATTGTAGTTGAATAGATTGCAATTAGTTTTTTAAAATTCCGCGTTATATTTGAGATACCCAATTCACCCCCCTCTTGGGTTGCTATTTGGACCAACAAGTAGTATTTGTGGGGAGCTCTGTTAACTGCATAGAAGTTTGTGGACAATATGTGTATGGCTCATGACTCTAATTTACTAATGCGGCTTAGCTTTTGGAAAGGACTTTGGTAAGTAGCAGAGGGAATAACTGTACAAGTGCAGCCGCTGCGTTGAAAGATGGTAAAAGTGTATTCATTGGTAGATGCAATCTTGATAGAGAACAGCGTGCAGACTTCGTGAAGCTTGGCAATCTCCAAGTAGATGTGCATGCTGTGGTACTTGATCTTCCTGACTTCCAGCCAAGCTTTGCATATCTCGCTCTGTAAAGCGGGAGGGGCATGCACGAAGGAAATTTACAAGGAGTTGCCTAAATGGAGCGAAGGGTTTTCTAGGATCACATTTCGCCAAAGTGAAAGTGATGTTCAAGCTGCTAGTAATAAGTATAGTGCGCTTGGTCCGCAGAACACCCTTCCATCTGGGAGTTTCGGCCAGAAGAATCCAGATGCCAAAGTTCAACTTAAAAAAGTAGACTCCCCTGCTAATGCAGTTTCTAAAGGACATAACTTGAAAGATTATGTTACAACTGATATCACGAAGGAAAATGATTCCTCCTCTACAGGACAAGAGGATGTTAGGGCAAATGCTGGCGAAGATCTGGCATTCGGTTCTCTTGAGAGGAGTTTGTCTTTGCAAAATATTCCAACTTTGGCATTTCCATCTATTTCAACAGCTGATTTTCAGTTTGACCTTGAGAAGGCATCTGATCTTTTTGTTGAGATAGTTTTGGAGTTCGTGACTAAGCTTGGCATTGCTAGGCCTGTTTTGGTAGCTTTCTCCTTTGCATCAAAGATATTGTCCTTGGTTAGAGCTAAAATTGGAGAAAGGAACATAGATGCTGGAAAATTCACGACGGTTGTGGGAAACATAACTCGGTTCTATTCAGAAGGAGGTTTACGCTGCAATGCAATAGCTAATGCTGCTAACTGGTAAGCTTTTACCATCTTTTCTTTAGTTATATGTATTTGCACAACCTTCAGTAAGCGGGTAAATTGTTATCCAAACTACGGTATTCAAAAGAATGCATATTGCTAATTTGCTATTGAATCGTGAGTGGATAACAAGATATAACAGTTCATAATCATTATGGTCGCTTTTGTTTTCCTGTTTTTTGGTTAGAACTGTTAGGACCCAAAACCTATAAATATGTTGTACTCGTGACGGGCCTGTGGTCTCCATCCCCCTAAGGCCTGAACCTTTTTGTACAAATTCATCACCTTAATCCTGCGACCAATTGTTAGCATTTCTATACCAGAACAGTCACGAACCAAAAGGTATTAAGAGATTGTAGTCGTGTCCGTCTCACAAGTCTCGATCCACCTATGGCCTGAACCTTTCTCTACAAATATTCATCATCTTGATTCGTACGAAATATTGTTAATTACCATTTCCCTACTAATAACCAGACACAACTGACCGAGTATTGTTTGCCAACGCAATTCTGGAGGTGTGAATGCTGCTATATTTAGTGCAGCAGGTCCCTCCCCAGAGGCCGCAACCGTGGAACAAGCTGGATCACTTACTCCGGCCTGGAAAAGCCGTGGTTGTGGCTCTTCCATCGACTTCTCCCTTGTTTTGTAGAGGTGGTGTAACCCATATCATACATGTTCTTGTACCAAATATGGACCCCAAAAGACCAAACTTTCTCAACAATGATTACATTAAGGCTTGCGAAGTTCTTCGAGAAGCTTACTGCTTTTTGAAGGCTTTGCATCTAAACATTCTATGAGGAACCAACCGGGAAACTTGGGTCCGTTCAGTTAGTGTCTCCAGTTGACTTCAAGATCCGTCGTAAGAATCCATTTCCAACGGCAGATCAAAAGGTTGAGAGAGAGAGAGAGAGAGAGAGAGAGAGAGAGAGAGAGAGAGAGGGTGTCTATGGATCTGGGAGAAACAAAAAGTGCAAGGGGTTACAGGAAGAACGGGGTTACATGAAGAACAGGGTTCGAAGACCAAAAATGCTATCAGCAGAGACTACCACCATGACCCTCGCAGAGATCCTATGTGGAAAGTTGTTCAGGGACCCACTCCTCCACTCTCAGTTAAGAAGTCCACTCCTCTACAACGCATAAGCTGTGTTCCCAAATTCTAAAATTCCCAAATTGATTTTGAATCATGAAATCCCCTGACCCCACTATCTCTCTCTCTCTTTCAGAACACCAAACGCGCGCCAATTTTGCTAAGTGATAAAAACCTCTTTCAGTTCAAAATTTCTGGGAAAGTGGTTCAGTACAGAGCGCCCTCTCTCTCTCTCTCTCTCTCTCTCTCTCTCTCTCTCTCTCTCTCTCTCTCTCTCTCTCTCTCTCTCTCTCTCTCCACGATCCAGCACCAATGCCCTCCCACCACCGGAGCTCCCACATACGCCAGCCCACCATCACCGGAGCCCCCACTGATTGACCGGCCAACCACCACCGCAGCACGACTCCGTGGAAAACCACTGATCGGCCACCATCACTGGATTTTTCCCTACCAACGACGCCCACCACCCACGCTTCACCACCACCAACTCCTCTCTCCCGAGTTCTTTCCAACCGGCTTCTCTATCACAGGTTTGAGTCTGTCAATTCCCTCTCCCTTAATGTATATTTGATTGGTAAGAAAACCCCAAAAAATCCGTAACTATGGGGACGTAATTTGAGTTTTGTCCTGGTTATTACTTTGATTCCTCAACCTTTGTGTCTAAATACTAGTACACTTTTGAGAAGTAGAATGGAATCAGTAATCACCATGGGTAAGGGGCCCTTTTTGAGTCTGCTACATCCCATAGTTATGTGTGTCTGTTCTTTTTGTTTATTATTATTATTATTTGGGGGGGGGGGGAGGGATTGGGCTAATTTGTGTCTGTTCTTAAGTGCTTGCATTTCTTATTTGTAGAATCATGGACATACAAGATCAGAATTTGGAGGAAAATCAGAATTTGGAGTTAGTATTAGAACCTAAAGTTGGAACAATATTTGACTCTGAATACGAAGCCCTGGAATGTTACAGTAGATATGCAAAAGCAAAAGGATTTGGTGCGGTCACAATAACCTCTAAGAAGCGTAACAATGTCAAGTCAAATATAACTTATGGTTGTCATCGGGGTGGAAATGCTAGGCCAACTGGTTTGAATCCCGTTAAATCCCATCCAACAACAAAAATAGGTTGTAAAGCCCATATGAATATCTCTTCGCAAGTTGACGGGAAGTGGATGTTGAATTCGATTGAATTGAAGCATAATCATGAAATGGACCCGGAAAAAGTGAAATATCTTCGGTGCTATCGGACTCTCCCACCACATACGAAGAGGACAGTTGAATTGAACACGGCAGCTGGAATCACAATGAACAAAATCATTGCCTCATGTGAGATCGAGGCTGGGGGCCCTGATAATCTAACGTGGATAGGTAAGGATTTAAGGAATTACAAGGATAAAGAAAGGCGTGCACTGCTCAAAGAAGGGGATGCCGATGCAATGCACAAGTACTTTGTAAGAATGCAAAAAGATAATGGTGACTTCTTCTATGCCATCGATCTCGATGAAGATGAACGATTACGGAATGTCCTTTGGGTTGACGCGTATAGTAGAGAGTTATATAAAGAATTTGGTGATGTTGTCACCTTTGACACCACTTACCTTGTTAACACGTACAATATGCCTTTTGCACCATTTGTAGGGGTCAACCATCATGGACAATCGATTTTGTTTGGATGTGGTTTGATATCACGGGAGGACACAACTTCATTTGTATGGTTGTTCGAGACTTGGCTTTCTTGTATGTCTAATTCCTACCCTAATGCCATCATCACAGACCAATGTAGGGCCATGCAAAACGCGATAAGTGAAGTCTTTCCAAATGTACGACATCGTTGGTGTTTGTGGCATATCATGAAAAAAATTCGTGACAAGTTGAAGGGTTACAACGAGTATAAGGCGATAAAAATATCCCTCAAGAGTGCTGTATATGATTCCTTGTATCCAGTAGACTTTGAACAAAATTGGGCAGATCTCATCGAACAATTTGATCTACAAGACAATGATTGGCTAGCTGGATTGTATGAGGAGAGGCATCGATGGGTACCGGCATTTGTTAAGGATACCTTTTGGGCGGGAATGTCAACAACCCAACGAAGCGAGAGCATGAATGCCTTCTTTGACGGCTACGTCCATTCCAAAACCACCTTGAAGGAATTTGTGGATCAATATGAGAATGCCTTACGTAAGAAAGTGCAAAAAGAAGATGAGGCAGATGCCCATTCTTTAAATTTTCAAATTCAGAAGGTGTCTCCTTATAGGTTTGAGGATCAATTTCAGCAAGTATACACAGTTGGGAAATGCAAGGAATTCCGAGAGCAAGTAGCTAACAAGATTGGGTGCAATTTGACTATTGGACCGGTAGTAAATGGTATTTCACTGTTTCACATTGAACAAGACATTCTAGTTGGAAAGAAAAAAAATCTTTTTAAAACTTGCACTTTCCTTGTTCATTTTGATGAGGAGTCAGCAGAAACTAATTGCAATTGTCGGTTGTTCGAGAGTAAGGGAATGGTGTGCACGCATATGATCTCTGTTTGGTCAAAAAAGAAGCTTGAAGTGGTGCCCGATAAATATATTCTACGATGATGGATGAAAAACTTGGTGAGGAGTCACACAAAAATAAAGGTAAGTTATGTTAATTGGGAACGCAAGCCTGAATTTGTTCGCTATGACAGTTTGTTGAAGTTATTCAATGAGGCCGCCGACAATGCCATGTATTCCATTGCCAAGACTGATAGGATGGCGATTAGGTTGCGAGAAATTATAGCGGAGAATGCCTTGTACGATGAGGATTGTCTTAGCAATATGCCTACGGTTGGAGATGTGCAAAATGATTTGGAAAGTTTCCAAGATAAATCAATTACCGTAGGTGATCCAAGTAAAGGACCTCGGAGAGGGCGACCGCCGACAAAGAGGAAACAATCAATGACTGAGCAAATTATTAGGAGGAATACGAAATCAAACAAAAGGGTCCAATGTAGTCACGCCAATGCAAAGAGTACACCGGTATACCAATCATTATGCATTTCTTTCGATGTTTCACATAATTATGATCATTGGTTTGCTATGATTTAGAATTTGACCTTATTCCGCTTTAGGATGTGGAAGTCCACACTCATGCTATGGGATTTCATGAGATAGTAACGCAAGAGAGTGGAAACGTTACTGTACGTATGACTGCATTTGTACTACATCGAATCTTTTCAATTCGTAATTTTTCTCATATTACTGTAATTTCAATTGGTTATGATTTCAGCCATCTCAGGCGAGTGTAGGATATCTTCGTGCATGGAGCTATGATCCTAATCGATCTCCATATGATTTGGGACATGATTATAGTAAGTTTAGTTCTAAGACTTCGCACTTTTATCGGTTTATAAGTTTAACTAGGACCTCTCTCTCTCTCTCTCTCTCTCTCTCTCTCTCTCTCTCTCTCTCTCTCTGTCTCTTATACACATCT
>BPLS01028721.1:0-10136 GCA_019656275.1 Rhododendron kiyosumense | reverse complement strand
TCATTCTCCCTAGTATAACTTTAGTTATTTTTGTTTATGATAAGGCAAGTTAAAGTATTTGAAATAATTAGCAAGCTCGTATACGTAAAATATCTAAAAGTATACGTAAAAGTTTTCTTAACCGTTAGACTTTAAATCTTTGATCCTTGTATGTTATGAAATGCTTGAGAAATTTGAAATGTGTTTTTCTTAGAAAGATGAAAAGGAAGGGGAGTATGTTGAACCTATCGACATAATTTTTCAGAAAAACATATGTTCCTTTAAACTTTCCAAAAATGACAAAAGATTGAATTTCGAAGAAAGATAAGTTAACGTTTGATTGTAAGCATTCGTATTTTGATCTTTAAGACGGTTATGAGAATGCATATATGTATTTCTTGCATTACTTGTGGTTGTGATAAAGCATAAGTGGTATCCACTCCAGGGCATCCGTACATGTGGCGTTATGTTTTAAGTTGTGTTCAAGCATGCTAAATAATATAGAGTTGGATGATCTTGCTAATTTATTTTCAAGATTTCAATGAATGATTTATGTATACGTGAAAAGTCCTACCGTGGAGTCTATGCATATGACGAGACATAAAAATCAAGGAAAATAGAAACATGACACCTAGGGTGGGTTAATGACAAGGTGTGTTTTGAAATTGCAATGTGGTCGGACTTGCCCATTGTGGGAATGTGTGTGTGTAACGCCCCAAAATTAGGGTACGTTAAAAAGCATTTATTACATAATAAAGAGAGTTTATTACATTATAAATACTTCAAAGAGGTACAATTATTCAACAAGGAAAGGAAACTAAGGCTTCCTAACTACAGCTCCTCTTGCTTCTTCATCCTAGCCAGCTCCTCAGCTCCGGACGCCTCCAAGTGAACGGTCCATCTTGATCATCTACAAGATCTGACACATTATACCAGCGTCGCCACCAATATAATATGCCAGGGTCACCACAAAGGCAACACCGTGAGCTACGAAAGCTCAATAGAGTAACCCTACCCACTAACCCTTAACTTATAACAATACAACAGACAGCAGCAATGATACATCCACAATCTAACTACCGTTGGTGTCCAAGATTCTCCGAGTTTCTCCTACGCGACTCATCGTAGACCGTGTCAACATTTTCACATTTCAAATCAACTTTTCAAAAACATTTGCATTGGCTCCGTACCGCGGATAACCAAGCCATACACACCCAACCTCGGTTCCGCCGTTCCGGGTTCCCGAGTATCCTCACAATGGTTCCGCCGCACCGGGTTCCCATTGGCACACAAAACTTGCATTGGCTCCTCTCCACGGAAAACCAAGCCATATTACCAACAAGGCTACCACGTCCGGCCCTATTGGCAATCTTCACAAAGGGCTACCAAGTCCGGCCACTTCGTGGTTTTCACAACTCACGCAATGGGCTACCAAGTCCGGCCACATTACGGTTTTCATTCACACAACGGGCTACCAAGTCCGGCCACGTTGCGGTTTTCACAATCCACACGACGGGCTACCAAGTCCGGCCACATCGTGGTTTCAAAACACATCTCATCATTATCCACACCCTAGGTGTTACGTTTCTACTTTCTCGGTTCTCGTGTTTCGTTTACATGCCAAGACTCCGCGGCGTAACTTTACATACCAACATGCATTCCATACGACTATTCCAACAAGATTATCCAACTACTCACTAGCTAGCATGCTTGAATCATCATAAACAAACATACTTCATGCATTTCCAACTTTAAAAGATAATAACCTTATCAACGATCAAAGTATCTTTGAATCAAACATACGATTTACACAATACATAGAATTAGAGTGAAAACTACTTTATACTTGGAAAAGTAGGTAAGGATCACTACCTTGATCCGAAACTAGTCGGGGCCGAATAAGCTAGGTGGAATTTCCCTCGAATCTGGACCGAACTTCGGACGGCAATAACTCGGTCAATCTTTGGCCGAATAGAGTCGTTCTTGGGTCGAGAACGAAGCTCTCTAAACCCTCTACAACTCTCGAGAAGAAAGTTAATCCTAGAAACGAACCTAGATTGGAGAAAAATGGGGACAAAGGAAGTGACAGTGAGCTGTCCAGAAATGAAAATCCAGATTTTTCACTGAACTTCGGATGACGATATCTGGGTCATTTCTTAACCGATTGGGGTGATTCTTGAGCGTAACTTCAAGGTTTCGAAGCGCTCTACAACTTTCTAGAAGGAAGTTGAGCCTAAAAACTACTCTAAACAGGAGAAAACTGGGGATTTTCGGACGGGACAGTGGCTGCCCAGAAACTCAGAAATGGTTTTCTAGAGAGAAGGAAGAGCTAATGCTTGAGGTGTGCTTTGAAAGGCTTGGAATGGCCTTCTATTTATAGGCAAAGGGCTTGGCCTTCTCCTCTCTCTCTTTCTAAGCCTCACCTTGACACTTGGCAAGAGATTATGGAAGATCAAAGAAAAATCCTAGACTTGTAAGGCTATTTTGTACCTTGGTGATATTCTTGGATCAAATGGAGGGTTAAGATGATAATGGTACTTGATCCAAGGGTTAAGAAGTTGGCAAGGTGTCCAAAATCAAATCCAACTTTTAAGCACAAATCAAGGAAAAATCCTAGGGTTGCATGGCTACTTTTGTACCAAGATTGATCTTGGATCAATTGGAAGGCTAGGATTGATCCTTGGTGGGCAAGAAAGATATTGGTACAAGATCTAAGGGTTCAAATCCTTGCAAGGTGTCAAAGGAGGTGATTTCCTAGCAATGAAGAATAGATATACCAAGGATTTCAAGTACAAGAGAGATCAATACAATCCAATCTTCCTCTCTCTTTCCTCCTTTCTCTCTCTCTCTCTCTCTCCCAACCGGCCCTCTCTCTCTCCTCTCTCTCTCTCCGGCCTCTCTCTCCTCTCCCTCTCTCTCTCTCTCTCCCTCTTGGTACAATACATATATATATATACATGCACAAGAATAATAAACAAGGGTACTTTTGTACCATGAGATCAAGGAAGATTTTAAAAGGCAAGATATCCCATTAAAACAAATCAATAGGCACATGGGTTCATAGCCAATAAAAATATCCAAGTACTGGAACAATATATACATAAGTACTTATGTATCTAAGAAGATCAAAAAAAAAAAAACCCAATAAAGAATAATAAAAGAGTACCTAAGAAATCTTAGGTATTAAAATCCTCCATTAAAATATTGTATATCAACCCATGGGATTTTGAAAAAGATTAGTTTATTAAAATCCTTGTACTTGGTGAAAGATTAACCCTTTTATCCATTGGGTAATAAATCCCCTAACTTCTATTGTCCAATGGACAATAGTGACTTGGCAACTTTTATTTTAAAATAATTGGTACTTTGGCACATGGGGTTAAAAGAAAATATTAAATTAATCAACCCATGTACTAAGTTGAAAGATGAACCTTTTACCCAATGGATAATAACCACCCTAACCTTTATTATCCAATGGATAATAGTTGCTAGGGAGATTAAGCATTAAAGTAATCCAAAAAGGTACTTTAAAGTAATCAAAAAGTTACTTTTTACTATTCATAGCACTTTAATAAAGTAGACATTTAATATAAACTAATGGGGTTTCTATTATCCAATGGATAATAGTTTCCCTAACATTTATTGTCCAATGGACAAAGAATATATCCAAAATAATTAAAAGAATATCCAAATTCTTAGTCTAGGGTTCAAAAGGTCCAAAATGTTCAAAAGGTTCAAGGGGGGCAAAACGGTCATTTTGCGGCTAAGGAAAAGTAACTAAATAGCTTGCTAGCTCGGTTACTCCAATCGGATGGTTGAAAGCTACAAGGTTTGCTAAATCGGACTAAAGCGCAAAGAAATAATTTTTCAAGGGGCAAAAATGTAATTTTGACAAATCTCAAGGAAATTAAAAGCAATTGCAATAAAATTCAAATACTTAACGAAATTTTTTTAACGACCAAAAATCAGGGTCGTTACAGTGTGTGTGTGTTCCAATGGGAATCCGGAATAGCGGAACCATTGTGAGGTTGTGTGTGTACCCATGGAAACCCGGAACAATGGAACCATGGTGAGGTATGGCTTGGTTATCCGCGGGGAGGAGCCAATGCAAATGTGTGCCAATGGGAACCCGAGACGGCGGAACCATTGTGAGGATACTCGAGAATCCGGAACAGCGGAACCGAGGTTGGGTGTGTTAAAATAAATTTTGGAAATGTTGATTTCGAAAAAGAAAGTGAAACGATGACACGATCTACGATGAGTCGCGTAGGAGAAACTCAGAAGAACCATGGACACCAACGATAGTTGTTATAACGAATGTGGATGTGTAATTGTTAGTAATTTTGTTAAACTGCTAATTGTTTGGTTGTAATTGCATATACTATGTGGAAATCGTTAACCTTGGGGTTTATTGCTTGTAAGTTATGGATTAGTGGGTTTGGATTATTTTATTAAGCTCCTGTAGCTCATGGTGTTACCCTTGGTGACCCTGACATATTCTATTGGTGGCGACGCTGGTATAATGTGTCAGACCTTGTAGATGGACAGAATGAGCTGTACACCTTGGAGGCCTTTAGAGCCGAAGAGCTGGCTAGGATGGAAGCGCAAGTGGAGCTGTAGTTAGGAATTTTAGTTTCCCTCCCTTTTGTAATAAGAAGTACTCTTACGAGAGTTATGTTGTAATTATGAACAGTGGCTCTATTCAAGTTTTCAATAAAAAATGTCTTTTAACGTTCCCAAAATTCGGGACGTTACAACTTGGTATCAGAGTTTTAGGTTCAAAACATCGGCCATGGGTAGAATGGGTAGACCATAAGATAAGTTTGACCGTTGCACAAACGTGAATTGAGTTTAAGTTTACCGTTCCTTATTGGGTGGAATTCTGTCAAAACAATCTTCGGATTGAAGCAAGGCGCGGAGTTGGCAGTACAGCCGAGCTGAGAATTCCCGAACAATTGGATGATGACTTAATTCAAGAATCGAATGTGGAACTTAGAAACTCGAAAACATTTTTTGGTGTTAGTAAACCTTTGCGACTCGTTCTTGGATAAATATTTTTCCATGCCTCTTAAAAGACGAGAGCGGAACCTAGCACCAAGTGCCGAGCACAACCCCATTAGGCACAGCAAACCGCACCCCCCCTAAACTTCATATTTCAAAATTTCAACCTCCAAAATTCAAATTTTGAACTTCAAATTTCAAAATTTTAAATTTCAAATTCTTCCCTCCACCACACCCCTCTTACCGTCCCCTATATATACCCCACCACCACTTCCATTTTTTCATCCCTCTCACCATCTTAACCCCTCCAAATCCTATTCTATCATACCAAACCAAGGCAACCCGACGACGAGGATTTCCGGAAGACACCATGTTCCGAGAAATCGAGCGGGCCGAAATAGCCATAACAATCCAAACCCTATGGATGCAACTCTTCGCCTTAATTTTGTTCTGGACGGTGCTTATAATAAGCATGCCACGGTGGTTCGCCAGGAATAACCGTCTCAACACCTTCTGGTACTGGGCTCTCGTCGTGGCCGCCGCACTCGCGGTGATCATAAAGGAGCACGAACATCGTTTCCCCCAAGCTTTCGAAGAGAGAACCAAAGATGCCAATTCGGCATATTTTAGGCCAACCTAGGAGCAATTGTAATCCTTCGAGATGTAGGATGTCGAAAATTAGGATCGCTTCTGTCTGCTTAAGAATCTCCAAAGCTGTACTTTTCCTATGTTAATAATAAAGAGCTTAATTTAATTACGACTTATTCTTATATGTTTCTTGATCTCTATTCACGTACGTGCTTATCCTGGTAGAACTCTATGCTTATGATTGTAATTTTCTGCTTATTATGAAAGCTTGCTTTATTTTAGAGAGTACTGTTACATACTACTTGATAAACAATTTTTGACATTTGAAAGAAATACCATTTACAAAAAGGAAAATTGTTTTAGTAGACTAAAACCTTCCCCTTTCGATTTCTACTCGTAGATGGCGAACCGACGCAATGGACTAGGACACGATAATGGAGGACCCTCTAACGCGAACCCCGACCTAGCCCAAATCATGCAAGCATTCGTCGCTGCCCTGAATGCTAACCGCCAAAACCAACACCATAACAATGGACCCATGACCTGAACTCAAGCGATGAATGAGTTCTGCAAATGCCGACCCCCGACCTTCCACGGAGATACCAACCCCATCGTAGCCGAGACGTGGCTAAACGAGGTCAAAATGATCCTCCGAACCCTAGGGATTACTCAGGATGGAGATCGAGCGGCCTTAACCACCTACCAGCTGAAGGGAGAAGCCTGCTACTGGTGGGACTTGATGGAGGCGACCCATGACGTCAACGCCATGACCTTTGACGAGTTCGAGACCCTGTTTCTCAACAAGTTTTTTCCCACGCCTCTCCGTTTAGCTAAGGAACATGAGTTCTTGAACCTGAAACAAGGGACAATGACTGTTACTCAATATGCGGCCAAATTCGAGGAACTGTCCTGTTATGCCTTAACCTCCATACCAACTGAGGACAAGAAGGCAAGAAGTTTGAGTGGGGAATGACAACTGCTCTGATAGCTGTGGTAGCTCAGGCCTTTACCACCTATGCTGAGGTTGTGAAGTGTGCTCTCCGATTGGAGAGTGAGGAAACTGACTTCAAGACCCGATGAAAGAAGGCAACAGGCAATAGGCAATAGGCAACACTGGCGGACCAATCCGAACCCAACCTTCCAACAATAAACATGGACCTTGTCCCACCAAACCCTTTACCTCAGCTCAGAACAACCAATCTTGGAAGACTACTACGCCAAGGCGTAGCGAACCGTAGAGAGGTGGTTAAGACATAGCAACAGTTCAGTGTTACAAACAACTGTCAGGCTATGGGCCACATTAGGTGCAACTGCCTGCAGCCTCAAAGGATGAGGGATGAGAGCCTTGGGAATCAGAAAGCTTAACAACCTAGGCAGGCCAATTTTAAGAAGCAAAACCCTAGAGGCCCATCACAGCAGCAGAATGGGCAGAACAAGGAAAAGCAGCCCATGGGATACTAGCAAAGCACTAGAGGGCGTATCTTTGAGCTACAAACTAAGGCACAGGAGCAGGATCCCTCTGTGATCCAAGGTACGCTACTATTGTATAGTACCTGTGTGCAAGCCTTGTTTGACTCTGGAACATCACATTCATTTATATCTACTACTTGCGTAACAATTCTAACACTAGAAATAGAACCCCTAAGTACGAGTATGAAAGTAATATCACCGTTTAGGGGGAGTATAGCTGTTAGTCTAGTGCGTAGAGGGTGCGAACTAGGAATAGCCAACCTAGGCCTAACCTGCGATCGTAAGGTGATCGACATGGCGGATTTTGACGTAATCCTGGAGATGGACTGGCGATCAACATATCAAGCGGTCGTAGACTGCCATCAGAAGTTGGTGACCATATAAACCCCCGAAAGGGACTCGTTCCCAATTTAAGGGGGATAGTCAGACGGTGAGGTTGATGACGAGAAGATCCAGGTGGCAGAATCAACTGTTTGGATGGCTGGCTAGCTAGCCTCCAGTTGAGAAAAGCTGATAGGATGGAAGCGGGATTTACCACACATTGTGTGCGAGTACGCCGATGTTTTCCCTAAGGAACTTCCTGGCTTACCACCCAAGAGAGAGATAGACTTCTCTATAGAACTCCAATCAAAAAATGAGATCAATCTTTATGACACCATACCAAATACCCCTAGCTGAACTAAAGGAGCTCAAGACCCAATTGAAGGAATGTGCTAAGGAAACCTTTGTAGGGTACGAGTCCGCATGATGATTTGGCAGAAGTTTTGCATTTGACGTTGGTATTTACGATGGAAACTTCATCAAAGGTGTACAACGAGGCAAATTTGTTCGACGGCGAAAGCAACTTCAACCCCGTCATGTTGAGCAAGTAATAAGGCTTAGTTCAATTAACAAAACATGCAGAAGATTGTAAGGGATGCCTGAAACGCTGTCATCTTACTTAGAGACACTTCTAGGACCTGCCAAAGCCTTGAGACAGTGGCTCTGTGATGCCGAAGCGTTTTGTAGGCTACCGAGTATTCGAATCTTGATTAGATCGCTGATTGGTTTACAACACGCCTATAGGGTCATTTCTGACTAGCAGGGGCGTTTCTTTCGTTCCTTGACATCACCCTTCTCCGTTCAGTTATAAGTTGAAATCCTAAATTCCGAGCCTGATCAAACTACAACGGTACCTATACCCATGTAGTGTGTTCTATTCTCTTCCAATCAAGAATCTACCCTTTTCATGGGAAGGCTCTTCCTAAACTGTTATTCACTGCATACTTGTACAAAACTTGAAACTGAACCCATAGGATCGCCGTTGAACCTATTATTACTTCAGGAGGAAGAATAGCCGTCAACCAAATCCACGAAGGTTTCGCGATGCAGATATCCTCATATGGTTCGAAGATGATCATTTCAACATCACGCTAGTAAATGAAGGTGACCTGCTTCTATTTTAAGGGGGATAGACAATCATTCAGAGACCAGTGTAGCAACTATGCCTGATCCGTAGTCACGCACCAATTTCGAGGACGAAATTATTTTAAGGGGGATAGATTGTAACGGCCTTGATTTTTGGTTAATAAAAATTTCGTTAAATATTTAAATTTTATTATTTTGACTCACCTTTAAAAAAATTATTTTTACACTTTAATAATCCGTCATAATTAGATTTGAGACTTATAAAATTTTATCTTTGAACACTGAATAATTTAGTCATTTTCTAAAGACAAGTATGCTTATAAAAGCACTTGTATATTTTCTTAACGAGTTAAAAATCTTTAAATTACATTTCTTGGCTGAAAATCCTATTTGACTAGTAGAATTAGTTTCCAACCAATTGGTTAGAGAAACCTAGTTACCATTTAACCTAGTTATATTCTCTTAAACCCTAGATGAACTTTTTTGACTATCTTGAGCCTTATGAACTCCTCCCAAACATAGTAGACCTTATGAACCTTCCTAGAAATCTAGTTATAACCTTTGGATAATAGAAATATGATTGCCCATTGTCTAGAAAGTAGTACACACACACCATAGTTGGACTTTCTATTACGCACACAAACCTAATCAATATTGTATTTCCTCACCCAAATCCTTGGATTGTCATATCAAGGAAGTACAATCATTCCTCACCAAATCTTGCTCTTTTCCAAGAAAACCACCCTAGCATTAAGCGGTCACATCAACATATACCAACTTTGTGGAAAAAAAAAGGGAGAAAGCCGAGAGAGAGGGGGAGGTTCATGGAGAGGAGTTATTGTCTCCTTTTGTGTTGTCCTATCAAGCACAATCCCAAACAGGACTATGTACTTTCAAGGACAATAAGAATATGGTAATAGTTGACAAGACTACACCTTGACCACCCTCCATCATTGTTTGGACCTTCATCATTACTTAGATTTGAGTTGGAAGAGAAAGGACTTGATGAGACTAGAGATTGGAGTGTAATGAGTGTGATGTGACAAAACAATGGAGCAAATCCATAGGAAAGGAGAGAGAGGGAGATGGCCGGCCATGTAGAGAGGGAAAGGAGCCCAAAATTTTGCTATAAATAGCCCCCATCCTCGCCATTCTAACTCACCCCTTCAAATCCTCCAACTTCTCTCTAGAAACCACTTCCATTTTCCAGACAGCCTACTGTCCCTTCACAAATCTTTATTTTTCTCCTGTTTAAAGTAGTTTTTAGAACCAACACCCTTCGGGAAAGTTGTAGAGCACTTCGAGACCTTCAAGTTAGACCCAAGAACCACCCCAATCGATGAAGAAATGACAAAGATATTGGCATCCGAAGTTCAGTAAAAATCTCGGATTTCCATTTCCAGACAGCATACTGTCTCTTCCTTTATCACCATTTTCTCCTACCTAAAGTAGTTTCTAGGATCAACTTCCTTCACAAAAGTTGTAGAGCACTTCTAGAGCTTCGATTTCGACCCAAGAACGATCATATTCGGCCAAGTATTGACCGAGTTACTGCCATCCAAAGTTTGGTCCAGATTTGCGAGTTTCACCGCCTATAGAAATTTTCCAACTAGCTTATTCGGCCCCGACTAGTTTCGGATCAAGGTAGATTAATCTCTACTCATTCTCCGGAAGTATAGAACTCATTTGTG
>BPLS01028719.1:241836-252455 GCA_019656275.1 Rhododendron kiyosumense | reverse complement strand
AGAAAGAAATAGCAATGTCCGTGGCTCTTTTATTTCAAATTGGAACTTTGTTAGAAATGATACATTCTAAATGCATAACATAAAGTATAGAGAAAGACGTCTGAAAGAGATGAACCTATTCAAAAGAATCGAACAAACACATAGTAATTGTGCCCACTCTATGCACGTGAATATCTATACTGATTGCTATCGACAAGTTTGTTCTACTTTTTTGAATTTGTCGGATTAAAGTTCACATTTTTTTTCTTTTTCATTAACCTTTGATTATTTTATTTTTTTGACCTTTGAAGTGTTTCTGGACTTTGATTTGATAATTCATCGAAAAAACTGTAGTGCCTTTTTTATAATAGGTTTTTGTTGCTACCCACTCCCCCGATCTCCCTCTCTCTCTCCCACCCACCCACGTCCCCCCCTCTTCCTCACTTTCTCTCTCCCATTTTTGTAAATTAAAAAAATAAAATAAAAACACTAGAAAATTAGAAATGAAGGTTTGGAGGCTTGGGAGGCCTAAACACATTTGCATAGGATATAGATAGAATAGAATAGAATAGAAAAGAATAGATTAGATAGATAGAAGATTATATATACCTGTTAGTAATATTATACGGATTAGTTCATGCGGGGTTCGATGATCTAGATCAGGTCACCTCTCGAGCCTGCGGTGGTTGAGTTATACTTGACTCATCCTGCTCTTTACTTTGTTCATATTCATCTCATTTAAGAAATCAGCCTAAAGTTGAGGTTCGGGTTCGGTTCAATTTGTAGACAAATCGAACTCAAACAAGTCTTTACCGAGTCGAGCCTCGAAAAGTTCCCGAATTAATGGCTCAATTCATTTACAACCATAGGACTGTATGACTAACAATTGGGTAACTCATTGGGTAACTCTGAGTCCACAACCATGATCCTCAAACCCTTCGTCTCGTAGAACTTGCAAAGAAGAATATGTCGTAAGAAATTAGTTTGATCGAGACAAGTCGCACTTTGTAGGCACATTCCGAATGACTACTTCAGTACCACCATTGATTGCGCTCTCTTGATGTCGTGTGTGTGGATTGCGAATGTGCGCTGAAAGTTAATAGGAAAAGTGAGTTTTACATATAGTACCACAAATACGCGGTATTCAAGAGAGACTTAACTAACTTGAGATGACTGCGCGCAGGGGTTAACTGATAACTATTACAAAGGAGGCCAAATTCGTTGCACTTCAGGAAAAAGAGCCAATCGACGACTATGGCTTGACTCACTGTTTTTGGAAGTCTTTCGATCTAAAATTGCAGAATTTTGCATTGGAAGAATCATCTGCTTCTCATTTACCTGTGCAGAAGTAATGTATGGCGGTAAAATGAATAATGCTCTCACATCACCAGCAAGTCATCGTTCAAGTCAAGGACTACTTCTTTTAGCAAGTGCAAGATGTCTGGAGATTTCAAAATAAAAAAGTATAGTCCTAATTAAACGTGTTATGGTTTTTATTAAACAAAAGTGAAGAAACTCATTCTTTCATTATGGAAAAGCTGTATAAACTAGGGGAAAAAAAAAGTGTAGAAAGCGTAACAGCTGCCTGTAACTCAAACAAGAAGAAATAGGCAAATATCTAAGCGGCAGGATGGATATCTATCCACATGGGGAAAAAAACCTTTTCCCTGTCGACGTGGTAGTAGAAATGGAAGTGCAAATAAGTATCTCAAAACCTGGAATATAGCTAACAGAGGGCAGCTAATCGATTTCATTCTGACTCATAGAAATGACCATTCAGTTGAAACATGGAACCTATCCACGGAAAGAGGTTAGCACACATAGTTTTATATGTTTAGGACAGAAAATTACTCACAAAGAAGAGGGAGAACTAGATGTTGACAGCGTCACGAAAAATTCGTAAACCATGCAGTAACGGCTCAACATTATGGTTAGAGCATTGTTATGGAACAAAATTGTAACAATGATTCATTGTCTCACAATAAAAAAAATTAGACTTGGACTTACCGCAAATTTGAGAATTGGAGAGGAAACAACAATTACTTCAAAATCTTTAGATCGCAGTTATGAAAACTTGAAGATATATACACGCAAAAGATGACAAGAGTAGGATAGGAATAAGATGTTTAGGTTTCAAAGGAAAAGGGATTAAAAAGCACTAGTATCTTGAAAATTCTTTTGGGGTGCTTTCGGATATTAGATTGCAATGTAAAACACCTGCATAATTCATGACCTTCCATATCGAGGCACGCTGCAGGCTTAAGCGAAATCCACAATTAATTTTTCACCATACTAGCAAAGGATGACCATCTCGAAAGACTCGATGTGCAAAGGATATACAATTACGACAAGACCAAAATCAAGGAACAAGAAGCTCTCCAGCACTTTATGCATGAGTCAAAGCTGGTGAGGACATAATTTGTGAATCACCCAAGCAATACAACTGCCGAGGACGTTCACTTCACAAACATATAGTGCTGCTTAAGGTTATTAAATTACCTCACAAGGCGCGTAGTTAAGTATGTGTGCACGTATTCTCATCTACATTGACCACATTTTAACAACACCATAAATTAATTAACCACAAGGCGGTGTTTGTTTCACTGACACAAACCAGGAATAAATTGGTCCTCTTTTCTTAAAATACATTCATACTGGGATCATTACAACTAATTGGCCTGAAAAGGATGTGAATCTTTTCAAGTTTGGGCACTGATCACTTGCTCATTTGATTGGTGGACAAAGTCCATTATCACGACCCGCCTTTTATTACAAATAAACTTCAAAATATCCTATCTATTACGCACTTCCAGGCCCCATTCTCTCAATATCCAAATTTACAATTCCAAAATAAAGTAAAAATTTGCATGCCTCGATGACCTTACAAACAAAAAAAGTACAAGTATCCAATTAGTTTCTCAAATAAAAAAAAATAAATGAGAACAAATTCATGATTCTTAAGCCTTCAGATCCATATCCAAACTACATTCATACTGGGATCATTACAACTAAGGCCTCAAAAGGATGTGAATCTTTTCAAGTTTGGGCACTGATCACTTGCTCATTTGATTGGTGGACAAAGTCCATGTTCGATCTGATTACAAAGCTGTAGTAATGAAATTGTACGAATGGGGGAAGCTAGAGCCTTCCTACGAGAAATAAACTCTTGAGACAGGCATAGCATCGTTGGTCGAGATCTGGGCTCAGGACATAAGCATGCGAATGCTATTATAGCAATTAGAACAATGTCCCCGGCAATCATACAATTGTCACAACAACATGGATGTGTTTGCTAATTCAGAGCTGTTGAAGTTGGTGGTAAATCTTGGGGGGAAGAAAGATCACTTATTGAAAAACTAAAGGCTTGTCTCGAGCATCAATAGCATAGAATGACTTGATGAATTGAAAAGCCTCTTTGCAGAATCTAAGATGAAGCTTATTCTTTAGTAAATTGTGGTCTTCCCTTAGGCACAAGTGCTGGCTCTCAGACTTCCACGCATTGGGCGCGACCGGCACCAGGTTCTCTGCCCCGCCTTTTATGTGTTTCTAGCCCTCGAGGCATGCCTCGAGATTTCCATAAATTCGTGCTTTCTCATGAACCGATGGCTAGAAATACATCAAAACATAGGCGTATGAATACTACATAACATGTGGTGCTAGCGCGACTAGGGTGGATTCAGTCCTTGGCCTTTCGAATAGGATAGGGCCAATACGATAGAACACCAGCTAATTTAGAAAAGACAGAAAAGTATTGCCGCTTTAGTACCGGCCCTGTTGCGGAATAGCAAATTAATACACCATTGCTCCTTTATCTAGTATTTTCACACAATCTAACGGCTAGAAATACATGTAAACACAATTGATTAAATCATAACGATGTGGTGATCGTTTTCACATCTTAGAGAGAACTCATAAATGTACGAATTTTCCTTGTACCTTTAAATGTAATATTTGTCATCAAATGGCCAAAGACTTTTCAAGTTTAGTAATCTCTCTTTTAATAATGTGTAGTTTGGTCATACTCGCTAACCACCTCCTCTCCCCCAAAAACTTTCCACATATTAGTGGTCTACACGCTCTCAAGAGAACTCACTCAATGGTGATCAATCAACAGTCATTCAAAACATGTGCCAAGACGAAGCGTGTACGACTGAAAGTTTAAGAATCCGACTCTTATTCAATTCTAAATTGTAACACACGATCGATTAAATCACAACGATGTGGCGATTGTTTTTACAGATAGCTTAAAAAAACCATGTCGAGTATGTCCTCATCAGATTTTTTTTGTCAAATGAAACCAAGCTCCGTTCTGTAAGTTTCTGGTTTTACACTGCTAAAAGTGTTTCTTTTCCAGCTTAAACAAATTTTAAACTTTTACCGGGAAATGTATTTTTCAATGGTTAACCGAACACCAGAAAATAACATAAAAAAAGTTTTTTTGGGTCGACTTGTTGAGCATTGGGTGCAAAGAACAATGCTCAAGAGGCTTTTATAAAATAGTTTTTGGGTCAACTTGCTGACCCCACCACTAGGAGTCAAGCAAGCCAGAGTCTCACTTTTCTAGTCTTTAGGCTGTGTTCCAAGAGGAATTAAGAACTTATTTTTTGTTGAATAAGAAGGGTTGTTCCGGAAAATAAGAAGGGTGGTAATTAATTTGGTAGAATTCATATAGGTACCAATGGGTGCCGGGAGGGAAATCATACCGGCAACCGCGCCAAGCCGTCTCTGGCCACCGGACGGCCGATCCGACCCGTCCAAAAATTCTAAAAAGAAAAACCGAGGGGGCCTATGCGGGAATAAATTGCATCCGAGGTGTGTAGGGTGCTTCATCCGAGCACCCCTTTTCCATGTATATATGATCAAGCACCCTACACGGAAAAGGGGTGCTCGGATCAAGCACCCTACACACCTCGGATGCCGTTGATTCTTGCGTTGGCCCCCTCGGTTTTTTTTTTAGAATTTTTGGACGGCTTGGATCGGCCGTCCGGTGGCCGGAGACGGCCCGGCGGGGCAGCCGGTACGATTTCCCTCCGCCGGCGCCCATTATCATAGCAACAGTCTTATTTTTTATATACGGCAACTTCAAGCTCAAAAATCATGTGTTTATACAAATAATTTTCCTATCACTATGGATCTTGTTTGATAGATCTCATTGAGATCTTTAATACGGTGCAAAAAAAATTGAATTTTTTTTTTCATTTACATTATTTTTGAATTTGAAAATGTGAAAGAAACTTTTTGTTTGGATTTTGTGGAATGACCCTTCTTATTTTTGAATGAGAAGTGGCAAAATAAGTACTTATTTTTTAAGAAGGTTTCCGGAACGGGGCCTTAGTCTTCCTCTCTAAGGCTTGTTTTGGCTTAACAAGATAAAATGACCTTTCTTTTGTTTTCATTCAATTTTTTTTCTTATTCGTTAATTTCGCATCAACATTTTGTGACTTATTGATTCGTCTCAATGAGAGTAATTGAAAAAATAAAAAATTATTATCAAAACTCATAATTTGTTGAATAAAGACAAAATTAGTAAAAACAAAATTGATTAAAACTCATAATTTCTTAATTGATAAATAAAGACTGACAATCTTTTTGACTAATTTTGTCTTTATTCAACAAATTATGACTTTCGATAATAATTTTTTACTTTTTCAATTCCTCTCATTGAAACTATCCAATAAGTCGCAAAAATTTTGTGTATCGCCCACAGGGTACCACCATCGATTGCACTCTCTTGATGTCGTGTGTGTGGACTGCGAATGTGTGCAGAAAGTCACAGGGAAAGTGAGCTTTATATCTAGGACCACACATATATACACGGTATTTAAGAGAGAGACTTTCAACTAACTTGAGATGATTGCAGGGGTCAATTGATCACTATTACAAAGAATGCCAAATTCGTTGCCCTTCAGGAAAAACAGCCGACGACTTTGACTTGACTCACTGTTTTTGGAGTAAAGAATACGGCCAATTGACCTTTTGGAAGCCTTTTGATCACCAGCATTTTATGATTCATGTCTCTCTCTCTCTCACCAGCTTTTTATGATTCACGTTTCTCTTTCTCATTCATTTGTGTCTTAGCAAGTCATCATTCAAGTCAAGGATTACTTCATTTAGCAAGTGGAAGATGAGATTTCAAAATAAAAATGTTGAGAGAGGTTTTCCTTTCAAAAGTTGCGACACCTTTTCACATGGATTATTTGACTTTATGTGAATAGTTATAACTCCTATATATTAATTTAAGGTATGGTTATTAGAAGGGGGTGTGATTGTTAGAAAGGGATATAAAACGTTGGAATGCCTCTAAGAGGCATGACTGTTCCTAATTGATTGTTTTTTATGAAAGGGTGCCTACTAAAGACATGATCCTTTCTAATTAATTTATCTTCAAAAGACATGACTCTTCCAAATGTCTATTTACTAAAGACACAACCTTTCATATAAGAGTGCCTATAAGTCCATAAATAGGCCATTAGTTTAGTCATTCGACACACTATAATTCCATAAGGGTGAATACTATTTTCAGAAAGCGACATTGTAACGTGACTTGAAGGAGATTCCATCGGTTGTTCAAGTTTCAGAAGGCTCCATATTTTGAAAGTTCCAGATTTTGCACCAATAGGTTTGAATGTGATTTGAAAGAGGAACAAAGAGCCGTAGAACAAAACAGCAATAGTATATACAAAATTTTTTAGTAGAGTTCAAAGCTCCACCGATGGATTCCCCATCCATCTTCCGAGCTATCAAAATCAAATAAGCACGTAAGCATACTAGCAAAAAAAAAAAAAACTCCGTTCAAATATAATAAAGAAAAAAACAAAAAAAAAAAAGGTCTCATAATCTTCATGGTTTAATCTAGCTCAAGTAGTTCATTAACCAATCTCAAATCACTGATACTAATAAAAAAACACGACCATAACTATAATCATTGTTCCCACTTGAACCGAAAATTTCCACCTTTAACATAAGCACAACACAGATACAAAGCAGAGCTTGATTTGTACCATAGGTATCATGGAATTAAAGTTTTGTTTGATCGATGATTCCATATTTGTAAGAGCAACATTATAGCTTTAAAAGAACCGCTGAAAAGGATTAGTACCTGCTGCTTTTTCTGAGTACGCAATTGAATATATTGAGATTGCTGATTGAGAAAACTAGGCAAGCGCAAGAAAGGAAGCACCAAAACATGTTAGTATCCTCGCAAATTTTGTGGAATTCAGATTTAGTATTTGTAAACTTCTAATTAAACGTGTAACGGTTTCAATTATAAATTAACAAAAGCGAAGCAACTCATCCTTTCATTACCTAGGAAATAAAAAAAGTGTAGAAAGCATAACAGCTGCCTGTAACTGAAACAAGAGGAAATAAGCAATTACCTAAGCGGCAGGACGGATATCTATCCACATGGGGAAAAAGAACCGTTTCCCTGTCGACATGGTAGTAGAAATGCAAATGCAAATTAACTATCTCAAAACCTTTAATATAGATTACAGAGGGCAGCCAATCGATTCCATTCTGACTCATGACAAAAATGACCATGGAAACATGGAACCCATCCACGGAAAGAGGTTCCTACACATGGTTTTATATATGTGTAGGGCAAGAAATTAATCACAAAGAAGAGGGAGAACTAGATGTTGACACTGTCGAGATAAATTTGTAAACCATGCATTAACGGCTAAACATTATGGTTTGAGCATTGTTGTGGAACAAGAATGCAACAATGATACATCGTCTCACAATAAGTAAAAATAAACATGGACTAACCGCAAATTCGAGAAGTGGAAAGGAAACAACAAATACTTCAAAATATTCAGATCACAGTTATGAAAACTTACAGATACATGCAAAAGATGACAAGACTAGGATACGAATAAGCTGTATGGGTTCCAAATTAAAGGAAAAGGGAATAAAAACACTACTATCTTGAAAATTCTTTTGGGGAGCTTTCAGAAATTAGAGTGCAATGTAAAACACCTTCGTAATTGACCTTCCATATCGAGGCTGCAGGCTTAAACGAAATCTACAATTAATTTTTGGGCAAATTTCACTTACCTCCGCTGAGGTATCTGACAATTATAGACACCTCCCCTCACGTTTCTGAAATTGCACTTACCTCCCCTGTCAGACTTGTCGGCTAACTTCTGTTAACAGAAAGTGTGAATTTTCATTTCTACCCCTTTATTTACCTCTCCTGAGGTTTATAATAATATTAGATACCTCCCCCGAAAAAAATAGGTTTTTTTTTTTTTTTTTGCAATTGCTTTGACTTCTATTTTTTCCTTTCTAATACAAGCCAAAGAAAGTTGATTGAATAATGAACTAAAGTGTTGTAACTCAAATAAATTATGATGTGTGTAAAGTAACCCAAAACACTTTGAATTTTAAATTTTAAAAAATACATTGAACTAATATACATTACTTAATTGATAAGTGTAATTTTAAAAACTTGATAGTAAAGTCCTTCATCTATAAAGCATAGTTTATTTTAGCCAATATGCAAAAAAAAAAATTTCAAGGTTCGAGAGAATCTAATGGTTTATTTAGTTTAGGTTTTGAGCAAGGCTTTTTTTGAGTAATGAGTGGAGAAATATAGAAAAAGAAATGAGATTAATTAAGAACCCAAACTAGAACCCACAATTGATCGGTACCCTGTCGGTCCCTATAGAAGGACATGTGTCACACGCCCTTAATTAAGAGAACACACTCTATGGTGATCAATCAACAATCATTTAAAAACGTACCTACAACAAAGCATGAACCATAAACCAAAAGGTGTTTTTCATAGACAAAAACCAGGAATGGTCTAGTCCTTATAGCTTCTCTTAAAATAAATTCACAATAACCGTAACAACTAAGGGCCAGAAAAGGATGTGATATGCTTTTGGTCAAACTTGGGCACTGATCACTTGCTCATTTGATTGGTGGACAAAGTCCATTTTTCGATTCCACAGATTCCGCAATGAAACTGTACGAAGGGGTATAGCTAGAGCCTTCCGACGAGAAAGAAACTCTTGAGACAGGCGTAGCATCGACGGTCGCGACTTGGGCTTAGGATCTAAACATGCAAATGCCATTGTAGCAACTAGAACGATATCCCCCGCAACTATTGGATTAGTTGGAGGCAGAAGGCGTGAATCTAGGACATCAGTTATCATCACGTTTTCGCTAGGAGGCAACGTCAAGGATGATAGGAGCTCTCCAGGATGCCTCCCCATGATTGTTTCTAGTGCCACGACTCCAAAGCTATAGACATCGCACTTTTCAGTCACAACAATGGTATATGCGAGTTCTGCACAAACACAAAGATGGATTTTAAAAATAACTGCATGAGTTTGCTTCAATAAACATATTTAGTATCCGTACCTGGTGCAATATATCCGTAAGTGCCAGCAATTACAGTTTGGTTCGACGAATCGAGATTCAACAGTCTCGCAGTTCCGAAATCAGCAACAAAAGCCTTGAGTTGAGAATTCAATAGAACATTGTTGCTGGATATGTCTCGATGAACGATTGGCGGGGTGCAATCATGATGCAAGTAGGATAAAGCATGTGCCAGTCCTTCAACGATGTTTACCCTTTGGGTCCATCCAATTTCAGAAGCTTCAACATCGAATCTAAGAGCACAAAACAAGCTTCCTTTTTC
Source organism: Rhododendron kiyosumense (assembly GCA_019656275.1). Classification (NCBI taxonomy): domain Eukaryota; kingdom Viridiplantae; phylum Streptophyta; class Magnoliopsida; order Ericales; family Ericaceae; genus Rhododendron; species Rhododendron kiyosumense. The sequence continues at coordinate 242,830 of BPLS01028719.1, read as the reverse complement.
CATGTACTCGTACACCAAGAACATGCATCTGTTGTGCAAACAAAATCCGTAAAGCTTCACGATGTTCTTGTGTCGTATATTAGTCAACATTTGGATCTCATTCCTAAAACAATGGTCAAAAGCAGGGTGCTCTGCTTCTAGCCGATGAAGTTTCTTCAAGGCAACTACTTTGCCGCTTGGCAATTGAGCTCTGTAGACGCTGCCATATCCGCCTGTTCCAATGCAATATTTGATGTCGAAGTCATTTGTTGCTCCGATGATATCTTCATATGCAATGCTTCCATCGTAATTCCATACAGAGAAAATATTCCCATCTTTTGTTGTTTTTGCTTCACCTTCGATTTTTTGGGTCTTACGGAAATAAAAGCACACAACAAACACAAGTAAACCAAGGGAGACTATGACTGGGAGAGAAATGACAAGACCAAGTTTTGTTATTCTGTTTCCTTTATTGGCCACCGAGAAATAACAATTATCGGGATAAAAGGCTTTCCGACAAACCTCATCTGGACACCCATTTGGAGATCTATTTGGGATTTGACAGTCAAGATGATTGTATGACAAGTTGAGAGTTAGGAACCTAAGACGATACGGGATTTTCCCAGAGAGATTATTCTGGGAGAGATCTAAGTACCCCAGTTGTGGCAAATCTGCAAGTTCATTGGGAATGGTTCCAACTAAGTTATTTCTATCCAACGCCAAATTAGTCAAACCTGACAAATTCCCTATTTCTCGAGGAATTGGGCCATTAAGGTTGTTATGGCCCATATCCACCCAAGCCAAACTAGACAACTGGCAAATAGATGAAGGGATTGAACCAGTGAGGTGATTTGAACGGAGATACAAAGAGGTCAGATTGGATAAATGGCCAATAGATGAAGGGATTGAGCCATCAAGGATATTAGAACTCATATCCATTAGCTCTAAATTCTTTAGGTTCCCTATTTCTGGAGGGATTGAGCCGCAGTGTTGATTTAAATTGAGATCCAAAAAA
>BPLS01028719.1:222972-241826 GCA_019656275.1 Rhododendron kiyosumense | reverse complement strand
GTCAGATTGGATAAATGGCCAATAGATGAAGGGATTGAACCATTAAGGATGTTAGAACTCATATGCATCCACTCTAAATTCTTTAGATTCCCTATTTCTGGAGGGATTGAGCCACAAAGTTGATTTGAACTGAGATCCAAAGAGGTCAGATTGGATAAATGGCCAATAGATGAAGGGATTGAACCATTAAGGATGTTAGAACTCATATACATCCGCTCTAAATTCTTTAGGTTCCCTATTTCTGGAGGGATTGCGCCGCAGAGTTGATTTGAATTGAGATCCAAATAGGTCAGATTGGATAAATGGCCAATAGATGAGGGGATTGAACCATGAAGGATGTTGAAACTCATATCCATTAGCTCTAAATTCTTTAGGTTCCCTATTTCTGGAGGGATTGAGCCACAGAGTTGATTAAAACTGAGATCCAAATAAGAAAGAGCACTCAAATTCCCAATAGATGAAGGGATTGGACCTCTTATATTAGTATCGAATAAGTCGAGGTGGACTAACTGGGTGAGGTTTCCTAGGGTAGGAGGCAGAGCACCTTGAAGATAATAGTTGGAAGAAATGTCAAGGTGGATGAGCTTTGAGAGAGTACTAATTTCAACCGGAATCCCCCCGGTGAAGTTAGAGTGACTTAGATCAAGATATATAAGATTTGGCAAGGAAGACCAATTCATGTTTGCGAGCTCTCGTTTGAAATCGTAATAGAAGAAGGAACTAGCGTCTATCCTAGCGACACTTCCTGCACCATTGCAAGTGATGCCCTCCAAGACACAATGATTTGTCTCAAAAAAGTTTCCCCACCAACCACTATTAAGCAGAGCTTTTGCCTCTACTGAAGATGGAATTGATGATGATGATGATGGTTTTGCAGATGATGAAACTAAAAATAAAGCTGCCATGCTTATAGCTAGGAGCATAACAGAATAAACAGAAGAGGATATCGTATTATTCCACATATTTGAAGTATGTGTTTTTGTATCGGCAAAAATATTGAGAATTGGATGCAGAGAACAATGCTCAAGAGGCCTTTTTAAAATAGTTTTTAGGTTGACTTGTTGACCCGGGCGGTAGGAGTGAAGCTAGCCAGAGTCTCTCTCACTTTTCTAGTCTTCCTCTTTGAGGGCTTGTTTTGGGCCTTTTGGCTTTAATAAGTCAAAATGAATTCTTCTTCAATTATTCATATTTGTTAATTTTGTGTCAAATTTTTGTGACTTATTGATTCGTCTCATCCAGAGGAATTGAAAAAGTAAAAAAAAAAATTAATCGAAACTCATAATTTTTTTAAGAAGACGAAAATAAGTTAAAAATTATGAGTTTCAATAAAAAAAATTGACGCAAAACAAACAAATGAAAAAAATTGAATAAAGATGAAAAAAAAATTGATCCAAAACAGGAACTATTACTCTCGAAACCTTTGCAAACACTGCAAATCGTTAATGGAATTCAAAAAGTATGTAACAGATGATGGAATCGAACAAATTAAATAAGGGCAAATTTTCATAGTCGTCCCTCTAATTTTACGGTAGTCTCAATTTCGTCCATCTAGTTTCAATTGTCTCAATTTCATCCTTTTAGTTTCAATTGTCTCAATTTCATCCCTATAATTTGTTTTACGTTCCAAATTGCCAACATTTCGGAAGCCTTTTGATGTAATAAAATTACAGAATTTTGCATTAGAAGAATCATCTGCTTTTATAATGCTTTCACACATCACCAGCTTTTTATGATTCACGTTTCTCTCTCTCTCTCTCTCTCACCAGCTTTTTGTGATTCACTTTTCTCTCTCATTTGTGCCCTTAGCAAGTCATCATTCAAGTCAAGGACTACTTTACGAAATTGGAAGATGCATGTCCGGAGATCAAAAACGAGATATAATATTATATGTTTAACTCTAGGAAAAACATATATTACACATGACAGAAATTCACATATAACATTATATGTTTCGTTGTCCATCACTTATTGAATTGGTCCGCGCAGCGGCCTCTTCAACTTGCTTCTGATAATATATGGATATATCCAAATGTGCTTTTGAGAGACTGCTGCGCGGACCTATTCAACAAGAGAACATATAACGTTATTAGTTCCTCTTTGTTTTTTTGAGTTTTATAGGACAAAATCTCATATATAACGTTATATATTCTCTTTATTAAATAACATAGAATATTTCTAATCTTGAATGTTATATATAACAATATTATGTTATATATTATTATATCTCTCTCTAACTATGAATGTTTTAAAAAATGACATTAAATAACAACAAAAACACACATATAACCTTATATGTCTAACCCTAGAAAAAATACACATATAACCTTATATATTTATTCAAAAAACTCCAAATATATCAGAAGCAAGTCGGAGAGACCACTACACAAACCAAATCAATAAGTGATTGATAAAAAGAACAAATATAACCTTATATATTTATTCAAAAAATTTCAGATCTTTAACCCTAGGAAAAGCACACATATAACCTTATGTATTTATTCAAAAACCTCCAAATCTGATAATAACCAGACACGGGACAAACAAAAGACCGGATCAATCTTCTTATAATATTATATTTTTGTTTTTACTACTCCAGATTTCTCTCCAGTGAAACAAATAATAGAGAAGAAACAGATACCGATACTCTATATACATATGTACTAAATATAAGAAATAGAGAAGAAAACATGAGAACATGAGATCTAAATAAAAAAACCATTAGAAATAAACACGACCAATATTACTCGTCCGATCCATCATCACCACGGAAAATGGAAACCCGGTTGTAAAGGAGAAACGGTGCTGAAGACAAAACAAAGACGAAGACAGCCTCTTGAACAACACCTAGCTTGATTTTTCTGGATCCCTTGAAAAGCCCATCACAATTGAGAGGATGTAGATTCACGTTGATAGCAAATCATGGAAGAAATATCGTCAGCAATTCCAACCGCCAATTGATACAGCCCATTGATGAGTTGAAATTAGATTAAAATGAACCCATGCAGTAGAGAAATCATCCCAACCCTTTTTTGACGGAAACCTCTCAAACCCACTTTTTAGATGCAGAATCCCCATACCCACTTTTCTCCGACGGCAGAGAGAGAGGTGGAGGAGGTTGTGCTCCAGATTTGTTTTTAGTCGAGGGTTTTTCTCTATATGACAGCTTGTATAGGAGGGTATTTTTGTCTTGGTTTAATTACTTTTTTAAAAGAAATAGACTTAAGACCTTACTAAACTATATTAGTGGACTAGAGGGGTTATAAACATTAGAGGTGGACTAACTGGGTTATAAGTTCTTTATAGTGGACCCTAGACCAATTTTTTAATAATTTTTTTAATAATTATAACACCTATTAATTTAAGGTATATATGCTTATTAGAAGAGGGTGCGATTGTTAGAATATGATATGAAACTTGGGGATGCCTCCAAGAGGCATGACCCTTCCCCTTCCTAATTGATTGATTTCATGATGAAATGGTGCCTACTAAAAGACATGATCCTTTCTATTAATGTGTGTTTACTAACACAAAGGTGCCTAGGCCATTGGTTAGGTCATTCGACAAACCATAGTTCCAGAAACCCTCCCTCTCTCTAATTCGTTGCTTTCTGTGTTGTTAATTATTCCGTTATTCTGTTGAAACGGAATTAACAGTTCTTGGTTTTGTTGATTCTCTTAGGCTCGGTATTCTATATGTCCAATTCGTTTGTATGGATGTAGGCAGAAGATCATTGATCGTGTTTCGTTTTGTCCTCAGAACAGATTCGATCGTTTCAACCTGTTGCACAGCAATAGGTGGGGGCGAATACTGTTTTTAGAAATCGACATTTTAACCTGACTCGAAATGGATTCCATCAGGTTGTTCAAGTTCTAGAAGGCTCCAGATTTTGCACCAACAGGTTTGAATGCCATTTGAAAGAGGGAACAAGGAGCCGGAGAACAATGCAGAAATACACACATTTTTTTAGTAGAGTTTAAAGCTCCGCCAAGGGATTCCCCATCCATCTTCCGAGATATCAAAATCAAATAAGCACGTAAACATACTAGCAAATTAAAGAGAAAAAAAACAAGAAAAAAGTCCCATAATCTTCACGGTTTTATCTAGCTCAAGTAGTTCATTAACCAATCCTCAAATCACTGATACTAATAAAAAACACGACCATAGCTATACTCGAAATTTGTTGGATCGATGATTCCATATTTGTAAGAGCAACATTACAGCTTGAAAAGAACCGCTGACAAGGATTAGTACCGGCTGCTTTTTCTAAGTACGCAATCGAATATATTGAGGTTTCTGACTGAGAAAACGACGCAAGCGCAAGAAGCACAAAAACATGTTAGTATTGTCGGACTGTTTTTCTATAATCTCTCCTAAAACTAATTGGTGTTAGAAAGGGTTTCAATTAAGTCTTTTATGAGTCTTATTTTGTTGCCGTGGAGACAAAGAAGGTACAAAGAATATCTCGGATGTGCTACTTGAGAGTCTTGAGATACTTGAATTTTCAAAGGTGGATGTGCTAGATGACTCGATCATGTACCCTTCTTTATCCCGATTCATGCACAATGCAAGCCAAACTCATTTTGGAGTGGCTAAGAGGGTCTTGAGATACTTACAAGGTACAATTGATTATGGCATTTTGTATGAGAAGATGTTGATACAAAATTGCTAGGAATTTGTGATAGTGATTGGGCCGGATGTGATACTGTCTTCGTTTTTATCAAAGTAAACATCTATGGTTGTTTTCAAAATCCATATATTTTGGTGTTTTTGCAGAACTTGCCTATACCATGGTTGTGACTGAAAAGTGTGATGTTTATAGCTTTGGAGTCGTGGCACTAGAAACAATCATGGGAAGGCATCCGGGAGACCTCCTATCATCCTTGACGTCGCCTCCAAGCGAAAACATGATGATAACTGATGTCCTAGATTCACGCCTTCTGCCTCCAACAAATCCAATAGTTGCGGGCCGGGGACATCGTTCTAGTTGCTACAATAGCATTTGCATGTTTAGATCCTAAGCCCAAGTCCCGACCATCAATGCTACGCCTGTCTCAAGAGTTTCTTTCTCGTCGAAAGGCTCTGGCTGCACCCCTTCGTACAGTATCATTGTGGAATCTGTGGAATCGGAAAATGGACTTTGTCCACCAATCAAATGAGCATGTGATCAGTGCTTGAGTTTGAAAAGAGATTCTTACATCCTTTTCACGCGTTAGTTGTTATGATCATTATGTATGTGTTTTAAGAAAATGTCTATCCCAAAGGAGCATTGCTGTTGTCACGCCCTGAATTTTCAACATAATAATAATAGTCTTTTATAAGGTAAATTATTGCTAAAGTTCGTCATAATACCCCAAGGGTTTTCCCATAATCCATCCAAAAATACAAATATCATCAAAGTTTACAATAATGGCACTCCGGCCCCAAATTTCATAGTTAAACAAAAGACAGCAAGTTTGGAGATTACATGATTTAACAAATCATAAGATTAGCTTAAAATTACAATTACATCTCTCAAAAGGATTTTCCAAAGATGTCAAGGTAATTCCTCGGTGTTAACTTTCAAAAGAACGGAGTCATATGCACATCAAGCACTCCAAATCAATGCCCTTGAGGTGTACCTGAAAATAATAATAGGTTGAGCTACACTAGCCCAGTAGAGAAATCTTTGCTCAAACTATATGCATATGAGATGGACAATGCACCGAGATGAACATTGACAACAATGAAGCTTCTCACATGGACAAGAGTAAGAGAATAGGACATGGTAACCGACATCATTCATATCCATATCGCTTGATAATCTCTAAGTTCTCTATTTCCACTATGTTAAGTATTCTCGATTTCATTTCCGAGCATTTGGGACCTCGTGCATCCCGTAGTCATTCCGGCATCACACCATTCGGTGGATCCGTGGCTTTCTTGTGCACTTCCGAGCTTTTGGGACCTCGTGCGTCCCGTTTCCGGCATCCCACCTCATAGTGGTTCCGTGGCTTTCTTCGTTTCGTTCTATCGTTCTAAGTTGTGATTTTCCATTCTACAAGCCTCAATACCATAAAGCATGACTTATGTCAATCCAAAACATTCATAAAGTATGCCACAATACTCACGTAATAACCCCAATGCATAGACAAACGCACAAATATCATATTCACTTAGTTTGACACTTTTCTTTGTCATAACGAGAGCCAAAGGAGTGGGGACGAGTAACGAATCATTGAAACGCGAGCAATCAAGTTTCGACATGATTAGAATGTGATTGGAGAGTGTTAGAAGCAAACGGGGATCAACACAATCGACGAATAATCAACGAAGTTCAAAAATAGTTTTCTAAGTCATTGGTACCAATACCTCAAAAAGTAGGTATTGGTACAGAGCCAATCCAGAGAGCAATCCGAAACTGAGGTATTGATAGCTCAAAAAGTAGGTATTAATACTGAGCCAATCCAGAGAGCAATCCGAGACTGAGGTATTGGTAGCTCAAAAAGTAAGTATTGGTACTAAGGTATTGATAGCCCAAAAACTAGGTATTGGTACCACTGCATTGCAGTGAACATCTGCAGAAAATCAGAAACGAGCAAAATTTCGAAATCCAACCAACTACAGCCCGATTTTAGCACACAACCAACTCATAAACATGTAGAGAGAGTAAGAAATCCCTACCTCGACTTCGAGAGCGAAACCCAACGAGATTGATCGAACCCTAGCCTTGAAATTCGAAATCCTTCGAGAATACTCCTCTCCGAACTTACTTCAACGAAACCCGAGGTCGAGAGCTTGAGAGGATGATGATTTAGTGAAGATTTTGGTAGGTTTTGAACTTGGAGTGGGATTTTTGAGTGAGGGTGTGAGAGAGAGAGAAGAGAGCCGAGAGAGGGAGACGTCGGGAGAGAAAGAAAGGGAGATGGGGATTTTTTTCTTCTACACACACACCCACACACATATATACTCACATATTCACATATTGCACATGCACCCCTCCACAAACAATCTTCCCACATTCACCCCAACTCATTTAAATCCAAAAAATCCCATATTTTCCTCCATTATAATCATTAATAAACCTTTTTACTAATTTTCGAAAAATACTGGTCTTTACAGCTGTATTAGTTTACTGAAATGGCAATGCATTTTTGTGTTTTCTAAACTAGTTTGTGTTCATTGTATTGACATGGTAATACGATTAGGCCTTTCCTATTCAAATGGCCAAGGACTAAAATCCACAGTAGTCGTGCTGGCACCATATGCTATGTAGTGTTCATATCCCCGAGGCATTCCTCGAGGGTTAGAAACACATAAAAGCAGGGGTAATGCGTGGAAGACTCAGAAACCACACTAGTACCTAGGAGAAGACCACACTTAACAAAAGAATAAGCATCATCTTAGATTCTATAAAAAGGCTTCCAATTCATTCCTACTCTATCTTCGATACTTGAGAAAAGCCTTATTAAGTTTCTCAAAATGTGATCTTTCTAACCCCCAAGATTTGCCACCAACTACAACAGTTCTAAACTGGCCGGATGAAATAGGCAGGGCCGGCCCTGTGCTAAAGCTCAGGGTGCGGCCACTTTAGGCCTCCAAAAGTTAACCTAAAACTGGGCCTCATTTTTCATATGCGAGTTTTAATAATATATATATGTAAGTTGTTCCATGCTTTCAAAATGTTGAGTGCTAGCACTGATGGTTCGGCAATCTTTTTAAAACCTTAGCGTTCTGGGTTCAACTCCCAGGATAATCTTTTTCTTTAGCCAAAACTCACTCTTTTTCACTGGCGCAGGAGGCCCTTTGTCTTTTTGGCAAACTAATTGTTTTTTTCTTTTGGCAAACTAATTTTTTCACTCCCAAGAGGCCCTTTGTCTTTTGGCAAACTAATTTTTTTTTCTTATATTCTGTAAATAGATCTAGGTCGGTATTACATAATTCTTGCATCCCTTGTATTCTAAATTAGTTATGCTTGAATGATTATAGATGTTACTCAAAGTCTATATTCAATTTTTTTGCACGATAAGTGTTTTGATAAGTTTTGTTTCCTTTCATTTAATTCAATTTTATTTTCAACTTCTAATATCAAATTCACAAATAAAATACTTTTGACTATAAATAAACCAAAATAATTAATTTTCACTCAACAAACTATGATAAAAAAATGCTTAAAATAAATAATTCTCTCATTCCTAAAAATAGTTTTCTTACGGTTAAAGTTAATAACATGATTAGTTAGAAAAAACATGGTGTTTGAGTGGTACTTCGTCATGTTTGATTTTTTTCCTCTAATGGTATAAAACATTTTAAAATTTTATTTTAGTTAAATTAGAAAACAAAATACCGTGTTTAATCTTTTTATCTTATACTAACCACCTATGTTGGAATTTTTTTTTAGAAAACTTAAGGCCTCAATTTTAAAAGTCGCTTTAAGCCTCCAAAATCTCAGGGCCGGCCCTGGAATTAGGATGTGTGTCGCTTATGTGAACATCCAAAAAGATATTACCATGCCTAAAAGCACAACGCAACAATATAAAAACCCAACGTAAGTGGTATATTCCTCTCTAGTACCAATTTATCATTCCCGTCGATGCAACACCCAACTTTTCGAGGCATGCCTTTAGGCATATAGGGAGTAGGAATACGCAACAAAGAAAACACGTTGCAACTAGTAGTGCAACCAGGAGTTTTTTTTAGCTATTACTTGACAAATTTGTAGTTCATTTCAAAGTTATCTGTAAAAACGATAAACGATCGCCACATTGTTGTGATTTAATCGATTGGGTGTATTACGATTTAGAATTGAATAAGAATCAGATCAGTTGTACACACTTTGTTGTAGGCACATTTTTTGAATGATTGTTGATTGATCACCATTGAGTGGGTTCTCTTAAGAGTGTGTGGACCACAAATTTGTGGAAAGTTTTTGGGGGTGAGGTGATTTGCGTGTAGGACCAGACTGCACATTATTGAAAGAGAGAGACTACTAAACTTGAAAAGTCTTAGGTCAATTGATGACAATTACATTTAAAGGTACAAGGAAAATTCATGCATTTGTGAGTTTTCTCTAAGATGTGAAAACGATCGCCGCATCATTGTGATTTAATCGATTGTGTTTACATGTATTTCTAGCCATCAGATCGTGTGAAAATACTAGATAGAGGAGCAATGCTGTATTAATTTGCTATTCCGCAACAGGGCCAATACCGAAGTGGCAATACTTTTCTGTGTTTTCTAAATTAACTAGCTGGTGTTCTTTCGTATTGACAAGGTAATATGATTGGGCCTTTCCTATTCAAAAGGCCAAGGATGATTGAATCCACACTAGTTGTGCTGGCACCACATACCTGCTACGTAGTGTAAATATCTCTATTTTTGGATGTATATCCAGCCGTCGGATCATGTGAAAGTACAAAGATACGGAAATCTAGAGGCATGCATGAGGAACGCATCCATGCATGTTGCTCACCTCTACTGAAAGCCAGCAGTTGTGCCTAAGGGAAGACCACAATATACAGAAGAATATGATATTGAATATGCTCAAGACAAGCCTTTAGTTTTTCAATAAGTGATCTTCGTGCCCCCAAAAAGAAAACGCCTCCATATTGTTGTGATTTACATAATTGATAGTGTGATCTGATTTAGAATTGAATAAAAATCCAATTCTTAAACTTTCAGCTGTATATATACGCTTCGTCTTAGGCGTGTTTTTGAATGATTATTGATTGATCAGCATCGAGTGTGATCTCTAAAGAGCGTGTGGACCACGAATGTGTGCAAAGTTATTGGGACAGAGTTGATTTACGTAGAGGACCACAATACACATTACTAGAAGAGAGAGACATAAAACTTGCAAAGTTTGGGGTCGTTTGATGAAAACGATATTGAAGGGTTGAAGGAAAATTCGTACCCTGGCTGGCTTTACTCACCCAAGCAGTACAAGCCTACTAGCCAAGGGTTGCAGTCAAAGGGGGCGTTAATATTTGTAGGCCCATTGGGCGGTTTTGGTTTTAAAATCACGACAACAACCCAGTTTCGGTTGAGGTTTGGTAGAAGAAAGTATCCGGACCGAACCGAACGAACCCAAATCAATCCATATAATATTATTAATAGGTATGTATATTATTGAAATTATATTAAGCACTAGAAGAGTCCTAGAGGGGGGGTGAATAGGACTACCAATTAAAAATTCATGCAACCTCCAATTTTAATCCATTAACCAAGTTCCATGCTATTCTAACAATTTAACAATTAAAGTCAATAGCAATAAATCTAAAGAACGCAAACCCGAGGATATACGTGGAAACTACTTAGGGTCAACACACCCTAAGCATAAAACCACGGCCTAACTACCAAATTTGCTATAGATCAAAAGGTTTACAAAGTGCTAAGAGAGGAATTACAACTTTACCCCAAAAGCTTAACCTAACTCCACCACTTTGATGTAGCTCCCCGAGCTCCTTTTCGATCCCATAGCCACCACGAGTCCAGCGCCTCGATCTCCGCTCACCGCGGCTCCGGAATCATCCGGCCAAGTAGTATCATCGGCATGTATGAGTGAATTTTGGAGAAATGAAGATTTTTGTTTTTGCAAACTAAAACAATCTAGAGAGAATACATGAGAAATGAAGCATTTCTCTAGATTGACTAAAGATGACCAAGATACAAGATCTAAATCATCAAATGCAAATTTGTGCCCAAATGAATAGGGAGAAGAGTGGTCTCTCTCTCTCTAAAATCGGCTATGTAAAAAATTCGTGCCCTAATTGTGTGAAGAAAGAGTATTTATAGTGGCTAGAATAAATGCCAATTAGAGGACGACACGTAAGCGCTAGCAAGCGCTACCGCGCGCTAGCGAGGCATCCCAGTCAACCAAAGAGCCAAGCGCTACCAAGCGCTTCCAAGCGCTAGCCCTTCACAGGTCAAGCGCTACCAAGCGCTAGCGAAGCGCTAGCACGCGCTAGCTTTAAAAACGTGACAGCAAAGCAACCGGCTTAATGCTGCGACAAACTTAAACTAAAACCCAAAGTGCTAATGCAGCTTAACAAAAAGAAACGTGATATCTCAATCATAATTAAGGCATTAAAATCTTTTTGGAATCTGGATAAAATATTTTGGACTCAGTAGCAAGAACAATATTTAGTCTAAATGCAAAATAAAGTGTATGCATGTATACCTTTCCAATTCGGGTCCCAAGCACTTTGAGCATTGCATGAGCTTGATCAACACATCTTCAAACACCGGGTGGAGATTCTAGACTCGATAAAAACTACAACTAGCACCCAAAACCAATTACAAGAAGCAAAAATGGTTTGACAAACCCGGAGAACGCCAAAAACATTTACAATTATAATCTATATATATATATATATATATATTATTTTAAGTTTTAAGTTTTCTGGGGTCAAGCTACGGTACACACTCCCGTGCCATATTGTTTATGCCCATTTTTGGCACCGCAGATCGGACTAGCCGTGAATGGCCATTTAATTAATTCTTTGATTAAATTGGGCCGAGGCTATATAATTGATTGGGTAAATCTTGGGCCATGTGTAATTTTCATTTGGGCCCAAGAAACATACAGCCCATGCGAAGAATGTAGTCCAAGATCTTTTGGGAAGCTAGTCCATGGTTGGGCCCATGAAAAAAGGAGCAGATCTGGTCCACGAGGTACAACCCACGGATTAAGGGATTCGGTTGTTTGCTGGCGGTTATTTCCCTCCAAAGTTCAAAGGCCAATTGACTAAGTCAATTGGCCATGTGTCGAATGCATGAAAAGAGGGAGATAGTGGGAAGTTGCTGCCACATCACCCCATGATCATGCAACTACAAATAATTCCCCATGATCTTGCATGCATGAAAAGTGGGAGCATCATGTGACACTTGGCAGCTTATGGTGCAAAGCTGAATTCGGATTCAGACCTGAATCAGCTTGTGACCAAGTCAATTGGCTATATGTCAAGCTAGCATAAGAAGGGGAGATAGTGGGGAGTTGTTGCCATATCACCCATGATCTACCAACTGCCAATAACTGTCCATGATTCAGCATGCACAAAAGGAGGGAGCATCATGGGGCATATGTCAGCTTGTGGTGCAAAGCAGAATTCGGATTCAGGCCTGAATCAGCTTACGGCTGTGTCTATAAATACAATTTCACAAGATGAAAAATGGGTCCAACACCAATTAAAACTCAACGCTTTCAAAAACTTTCCTACTTTCAGCAAAGTAAATTATCGAATACCTAGTATTCACCCCCATTCAAACTCACTTCATCAAGTAGTTTGGATCTTTTACTTTTCTTGTACAAACTTTATTATCCCGAAGTAATAAAGTTCACGTTTTACGTTCCATTTCCTATACGACTAGGAACTTTGAAGTCCACAACCGTGTGGCAAACCACAAACTTCATTGTGATCTTTAACCTTTGGGTCACACGCAATTGCTTACAAGTTAGAAGTCAAAATTCACGGGAATTTTCATCAAAAATTAGGCGTTACAAGTCTTGGCACGCGTGCCCGCGCACCACGCATTCACACCTTGTGTCAAAAACGAGAGCTTTCACATATGCACCCGTATAACCAAACCATTGAAGTGTTTGGTTATGCCTCTCAATTGTTTGGTTACTATTCTCAATGATTTGGCTATGTCTCTCCATTGTTTCGTTAGACGGGTGCATATGGTACGAAGGTGTGTATCCTATCATTTCCCTTTTAGCGAATCTTCATTTCTTCTCCTCTCTTCATTCCTCTCATACTCCTAAAAATCTCAAAATCCCTCCATAGAAGTTTGAAAATCATTTATTGTACACCACAGAAGCATGCACCAATCAATATGTCAAAGTCTCAAAGCACAAAACGTGAGATGAGCAATGGTAAAATCTAAAGGCATGTAACGCATTATAATCTAGGAACATTACTCCCTGCGTTCCATAATTTTTGTTCGTTCTGCAAAACGATATCTTAAAAGTAACAAGTTTTTTTCAAGATCTAGAAAAAACTATACTATTTCCCAAATAAAAACTAAAATTACTTTTAAGACCCTGTTTTGCGAACTAGGCAAATGTTTATGGACAGAGGGAGTAGCTGAATTTTGACAGGATATGCATAATACCTTCCCACTTATTAGTTGTTTGATCAAATTTTAACAAAAATATGCAAATTTTTTGACTTGCGCATTCATCGCGTGTGCCCCGGCCTCTAACATTACTTCTGCACAGGTAAATGAAAAATAGGAACATTATACTCAGTTCTAAAAGCTGACATAGCAGCAGGGGAATCGCAGAGTTTCCTAAATTTACCAGGCTTAGGGCCGTTATCACCCTCATCCGCCATGAGTATGCTAAGAACAAAGGAATCTAGAAATGGGTAAGAATAGAACCCTAAATGAAACTGATAAATCTGGAAACTAATTTCAGGAAAAGATGCAAGAAGAAGCCAGAATAAGAGTCTTACGAAGCTATTGCAACGGTTGCCTGAGATGCAATCGAGTTGCAGACGGTGGCGATGGCAAAAGAGAGGGAGGAAAGCTTTCGCCTGGTTAGAGAGAGAGAGAGATGAGATTTGAGTTTTTTGGTAAAATCCAAAAAGATCCCCCTAAAGGGTTTTAGTGGTAAGAGACGTTTCGTCTCCGTTTTACGCCGTTACAAAAGGGTAACGTGAGATATGGATTGAACGGGTGCCTTACTAACGATGTTTGGCTAAGAACGTTAGTTCAAATTTAATGCAAGGAGTACGAAACATGCCACGTGGAGTCACTACCCCGAAATGGTATAATGACAAAGGCGCCAAAAGCATCAATGAGTATTAATACCATGACTGCCCGGGATTAGAGGAGATCGGTCTAACGTTTGTTTCTAAAAACTTCACCCATTGCCCCCGAACAGTGGCAAATGGGTAAAGCTGGAGAGCAATTGTAGGGAGGTATTCCCGAGAGATACATTTAGTTGCCGAACACGTGGTATTTTGGAGCACGTGGTAAGTTTGACAGGGCTTATCGTCGGGCAGTGCGGTGAACGGCGATGTGGACTAGTGACATGAGAAGTCTTTGATCCGGCAGTCTGTTCGGCTGATAAGGACAAAAGACATGTGAAGTCATTTGTCCAAATGTAACGATGAGGACTAGCTGCATGTGAGGTCATTGGTCCATGTGGACTGTTCGGCAATAAGATAGCCGAACAGGGGAAGAAGTTGCCCTAAATCGCGAGGCTACAAGAATGCTCTAGAAGGTTCCGGAACAGTGATATTCCGTAAAGGAATGAGATCCCGAGTGTATAAGATCAAGGCAAGACACCCAACGTGAATGCGATATTCGGATGATTACGGAAAAGAGTCCCGAAAGGACTAAGCTATTATACCGATAAGGGAACAAGAATCCGTGGGATACTAGGTTTCCTATACGAGATAGGAGTCCTAGGGCAACAGGGATACTTGGGCAGCAAGCATCCGTGAATCTATAAATACATGGTAAACTTGGAGGTAAAAGGTACGCAATACGTTGCATTGATACTGTTCTCCTACTGATAATTAGGGTTTATTGACCAGTACGTGATACTAACTTTGGCATCGGAGGGCCTTTGCCACGAGAGGCAAAGGTGCGCTCACCCCTTGTCTGTCTTGCAGATTAGGGTTCCGACGACGAGTTAGGGTTCCGGTGAAGAGACATGAATAAGCCGTTGCAATCCAAGTTGATCTGATGCATCAATTGTTTTCATCCCCCTACATGGTCTACTTGGGGCGTTACAGGTGGTATCAGAGATAAGCTTTCGGAGGCTTTTCCCCTTTGTTTGTGCCACAGTTGCACTTTGTTTCATTGTGATCCTTGTGTTTCGGATCTTTTGTTGAGCTCTCCATGTGCGAATCGGGGGTCGCACGTGAGGGGGAGTGTTGGGATTTTTGTCCCACATCAGTTATGAGCTTGGGTGGCCTCTCTATTCTTTGCCAATTGAATTGGAATTGGATGCTTTAACATGGTATCAGAGCCATCCATGTACGTGACCATGTGGGCCTTTGGACTTTGATTGGATTTGGTTATTAGTTTGATTAGTATTGGTGATTATAGTGCTCAACCCAATAAAGTTGGGGAGATTGTAATATATATCCCGTCCCACATTGGAAGTCTGCATGGATGATCTTGGGCATATAACAAACCTTGTGGGCTACTACTAGTACCTTGGGCTTAAGTTTTTGGGCTATGTGATGTGGCTTGTGGATCAAAATCAAGGTATTGGGCCAGTAGTCTGCTTGGGGTGTTACAGTTTGTGTCAGTGAGCCAAACACCTTATGGCTTATGGTTCATGCTTTGTTGTAGGTGCGTTTTTAAATGATTGTTGATTGATCACCATAAAGTGTGTTCTCTTAATTTAAAGCGTGTGACATGGGTCCTTCTATAGAGATTGACGGGGTACCGATCAATGGTGGGTTCCAGTTTGGGGTTGCACACAATTGATCCAAACCATTGATTATTTTTTAAATATTTTTTAGTATTCCAGGAAAATTTTAGATCCATTGTGTAACTCTAAATGTAAGTGTATGATCCACATGTCGAATGTTTCATTCAGAATTTAGGATCCTAAACTCTGAAACAAAAATAGAACCCTGAATCGAGCACTTATAGTTATCAGATTGACCTAAATTTTGCAAGCTTGTTCAAAGAAATATTTAAAAATAATCAATAATTTAGATCATTTGCACTGGAACCTGAAGTGAGCCCCGAAAATGGTCAGTCCCCCATACAAGACTACTCTACACATTATTGAAAGAGAGAGACTTTAAAACTTGGAAAGTCTTATGTTTGGAAGTTAAGGAACCTGAGAGAAAAGAAGAAAAATGAGAGGAAAATTGTACTATTTACAATTTTATATTTTTTTAATTTTCTCTTCTCTTTCTCTCCAAAACAAAACAATGGGAGAGATATTTTTTTCAATTTTTCCTTCCTTTCTCTTGACGTACATTAGAAGGAAAAAAAATTTGTACCATGCACGACAATTATTTTTGAGGAATGAGCCAATTACTTCATGTGTGTTACCCTTTTAATTTTTACAGGGAAATGTAGAGGAGGGCCGGTTTCAAATTTATATAAGAATTGTAGTAGTTTTTATATAAGTTTGTCTGCCCAATATCGTTTTGAACATTCTAATGCCCGCCAAACCTAAGAGATTGCAAAAAGTGAAGCTATTTTTAGCGAAACTTAGATTGATTGTAATATAATTTTGCTTTTTAAAATGGATAGGGATGCACATGTCTGAATTTATAATTATATTAGGAGAATTTTTGATAAGTCCATTATAGCTTGTTTCTAACCCATTCAATTCACTTCTAAAGTTCCTAACACCTCTAATCCACTAAAAATTTCAATGACAAAAATAACCTATATAAAAGAAATAAGGGCCTTATTTGGCTAATACAAAAAATACATTTTTTCATTTTTTTCGATCTTATTACAACTACATAACCACCACTACCATAATGACCACCACCACGTTGCCGCCACCACCACCACCACGCCCCCACCACCACCTCCATCACCACCACCACCACTCCATCACCATCACTGACACCACCACCACCACCGGCACCTCCACCACCACTACGCCCCCACCACCATCTCCACCACCAATCCGCCGCCTCTGCCGTTACCACCACCACCACCACCACCACGCTGCCGCCGCAACCACCACGCTGCCGCCGCCACCTCCACCGTAATTACCACCACTACCACTCTACCACCACCACCACCATCACCACCGCTATCACGCCACCACCACGCCGCCACAACCACCACCACCACGCCGCAATTACCACCACCACCACGTCGCAATTACCACCACCACCAAGCCGCCGCCGCCACCACCACCACCATTGCCACCGCTATCACTCTACCACCACGCTGCCATAACCAATACCACAACGCTGCCACCTCCACCACTTTTACCACCACCACCAAGCGATCACCACCACCACTCCATCACCACAGCCGCCGCCGCCGCCACCACCATCACTCCACCACCACCGCCGCCGCCGCCACCACCACCATCGAAATGACAACCACCAAGCCGCCACCACAACCACCACCACTCCACCACCACCATGCCGCCACCACCAGCACAATGACCACCACCATGCCGCCACTAACACTACCGCCATCACAACCACCATCACTACTCCACCATCACCAACACCACCACGACGCCGCCGCCATCAGTCCACCACCACCACCACTTCTTCTTTGGTAATTCACATTCCTTCTGGGTGACACTTGCTTTTCTGATGTCTCATTGGCGTTAGTGTTTTAAGAAAATAATTTGCAGTTTAAATTTTCATTGGTGTTAGTATTTATTTAATAATTTGCAATCTAAATTTATGTGTAGACTACAAATTTGCACTTTTAGACTGCAAAGTTTACGAAAGTGTATTTATTTGCAGTCTAAAAGTACTATAAATTTGCAGTCTAAATTTTCTCAGGCATTGGTGTTCAATTAACAAATTTGCGGTCTAAAAGTGTAAATTTGCAATCTAAATTTTCATTGGCGTTAGTGTTCATTTAATAATTTGCAGTCTAAATTTTTGTCTAGACTACAAATTTGCATTTTTAGATTGCAAAGTTTACGAAAGTGCCTTTATTTGCAGTTTAAATTTTTTCTGGCATTGATGTTCATTTAACAAATTAGCAGTCTAAAAGTATATATTTGCAGTTTAAATTTTCATTGGCGTTACGTTCATCTAATAATTGGCAGTCTAAATTTTTGTGTAGACTGCAAATTTACACTTTTAGACTACAAAGTTTACGAATGTGCCTTTATTTATATTCTAAAAGTACAAACTTGCAGTCTAAATTTTCTCTTTGCAGTCTAAAATCTCATTGGCGTTAGTGCTCATTTAATAATTTGCAATCTAAATTTGTGTGTAGATTGCAAATTTGCACTTTTAGATTACAAAATTTATGAAAGTGCCTTTATTTGTAGTCTAAAAGTATAAATTTGCAGTTTAAATTTTTTCTGGCATTGGTGTTCAATCAACAAATTTGCAATCCAAAAGTGCAAATTTGCAGTCTAATTTTTTGTGTTATTAGCGTTAGTGTTCGTTTAATAATTTGCAGTCTAAATTTTTGTGTAGATTGCAAATTTCCACTTTTAGACTGCAAAGTTTACGAAAGTGTCTTTATTTGCAATCTAAACTTTTTCTAGGGTTAGTGTTCATTTAACAAATTTGCAGTCTAAAAGTGAAAATTTGCAGTCTAAATTCTCATTGGCTTTAATTTTCATTTAATAATTTGCAGTCTAAATTTTTGTGTAGACTGTAAATTTACATTTTTAGACTGCAAAATTTACGAAAGTGTCTTTATTTGCAATCTAAAAGTGCAAATTTGCAGTCTAAATTGTCATGGGCGTTAGTGTTCATTTAATAATTTACAGCCTAAAAGTGTAAATTTGCAGTCTAATTAGATATATAACGAAAAGTATGTATAGTGCATTTGGTCATTGTGGTGGTGGCGTGGTGGAGTGGTGGTGGTCATTGTGGTCGTGGTGGAGGTGGTGGAGGTTACGCCATTGTGGTCGTGGGGGCGGCAACGTGATGGTTGAGGTGGTGGTAGGGGCGTGATGGTGATAGAGGTGGGAGTGGTGGGGGGGGGGGGGGGGGGGGGGGGGGGGGGGGGGGGTGGTGGAGTGGTGGTGGTGGCACCGTTGTGGTGGTGGTAGAGGTGGTGGAGGTGGTGATGCCGTTGAGGTGGTGGTAGCGGCGTGGTGGTTGTGGTTGTGGTGTGGGGGGGGGCGTGGTGGTGGGGGTGGTGGTGGCATCGTCATGAGGGTGGTAGTGGAGAAAGTGGGGGGGAGGGGCGTGGAGGTGGAGTGGTGGTGGTAATTATAGTGGAGGTTGCGG
>BPLS01028719.1:181565-207972 GCA_019656275.1 Rhododendron kiyosumense | reverse complement strand
ATTATGTAAGTTTGGCCCCGCCCAAGTTCGTTTTGACAATCCACCGCCTGCCGAACCAAGAGTTTTGGGGAAAAAAAATCAAAAAAGCAATGTTATTTTTAGCAACACGTTTACTGTTTGAACTGTTATTTTGCTTTTTTAAAATGGTACCTTGGAATGCACATGTATGCATTCATAATTATATCTAATCAAATTTTACTACGTTGTGTTAATGTTCGTTTGTTTCCATGTACTTCTAGCCATCGAATCATGTGTAAGTATTAAGATATAAAATGTCAGCATGTTTACACCATATTTCACCGCCTGTCGATGATCGATCGAAAGGTGGCAATTATGGAAATGCTTCTTATTTTGTTATTTCGTATTAATAATATAACTAGTTTTTATTTCTTTGTATTTTAATGAAATGCAGTGATGTAGGACAAAAACGGAGAGTTTTTGTATTTTATTTTTATTGTTTTAGAATAAGATTTTGGTTAGAAATATTTTCGTTTAGGTTAGAATTATTAATTTTCCGTATTCGGTTTGATTTTGATTTCTACCTTTATTAGGATTCTTGGTCTATAAGAATTAGGATTTTATTTTAATTAATTAGGAAATATCTTTTATTTCATGCCGCTTGTTTTGGCATGTTTCATTATTTCTTTTACAGTAGGATTTTTAGGGTTAGGGTCTTATAAAAAGGGCTGTAACCTATTCAATTATTGAACTTTTAAACTTTTTATCAATAATATTCAGACTTTGTCTTTTTTCTTGAGGATTCAAGAATTGCTCGTGGCTACGAGTACCTATTATTCGTTTGATTAGTACGCAACTAATCTCTTCGTGAATTCCGCCGCGTCAAGTGGTATTTTGTGTCGAGTTCTCCATGTGATTGATTCTTAGAGGGTTTGGAGCAAGTTGAAGCGGTGTAAAACCAAAAACTTGCATTATGGAGCTAGGACGCATGGTCCTTGGCCTCTGCGTCCTGGGGGGAGACTTCCTCGGGAAGACCGATTGCGGACTTGGTTTCATTTGACAAAAAATATATCGAGTGAGGAGGTACTTGACATATTGAGGAGTATACTTTGGTGTCACGATCACGTAGGGGTTTTCACTTTTCATAGGTAAGATGTTTCGTTTCTTACTTTTTTTGCTCTCTTTTCTTTACCTGAATTTATCTGTATCCAAGAACCGAAGTAGTTCTTATGTTATCACTTATTATGAGGGATTCCCAAGACAAGAAAGATGTAAATTTTGGAACAATGATATTGTGATGTACATCAGCATGATTGTATTCAAGGGATATGTCTTATTCTAAACTAATCGAGGATTTTTTCATTAACTGTTTAGCGGACGTTCCATTTCATCCTATTATGTAAAGGAGGAATGTTCAACACAATGTATGTGAGCATTCATTTGATCGATTCTCCTCGGGTATAATGGTATACCTCACATTTACGCAAGGAAATGTTTAGTGCTTATCGGTCTATATCTTATGGTAGTCGTCCTTTTGAGAACTTATTCTTCTGTTTTAAAAGAAGCTAGACATTTTAGGAGGGATCTTGCTCCTCTCTAGTTTGGTTTTCAACTGGATGAACATTTTGCTGGGCCGCTACTGGTCTCATTTCGATGATCTGAACTGTTTGATTGAATTAAGTTATTAACTTGGAGCATAATTGGAACCATTGCCCATTCTATTGACAATCTTTTTGGTCTAGATTTGATCTTCAACTTGACTCCTTCAGATCAAACCTGACCAAATCCAAGACTAGGGAAAATCGGATTAAACTTTGCAATGAACTCTCTGGTACAGGCCCAATCATCTCGGCTACACTTTGCATATTCTTCAGATCAATTTCTTTTACATATGAATCTTTCTGTTTTGCAGCAGGGATCTCCACCAGGATCTTTCCATGACTATTAAGTATTTTTTGTTCTTCATCCGTAATTCATATCTAGCATTGTTGGTTTTTTTTTTCTTTTCTGAAACACTTTGAAGTTTTGCTCTCAAAACCTTTGCGAGCACTGATAATCGATGATGGAATTCGAAAGCGAGTAACATATGTTGGAATCGAACAGATTATGTTACTACAATGAGGCTTTCAACTTATCTTACCAGTTTAGGCTTGTCTTTGATTTATTTTGATGGGTTAAAACGGTAATTAGCTCAAAGTGATCTGGAAAAATGGCCACCATGTGGTTATTATTTGACAAATAGTGAATTACGATTAGGAATCGATCAATGGGAGCCTACAATCATGATACCGTTCAGACGGTTCCGTAGAACCTGAAGAGAAGAATAGGTCTTTAGGAAATTATTTTGACCGCGACAAAGATAGATGCACAAACAAGTTGTTTTTGTAGACGCGTTTTGAATGACGGTTTATTGTATCACCACTGACTGCCTTCACTAGATGGCATGCCTGTGGACTGTGAATATGCAATAAATCTAATGACACATACATTTTTACACATATCTTGCACATACATTTTTGTGGGGCCCACCTCGGGTCTCACCAATATGATTCGAACCGCTCATTCTTTTTACAGAAAAAGTCCTTACCGATATCCTATCAAGTTGATTTTTTACAGAAACTCTTAAACTATTATTTTAAAAATAATGAGCGATTCAGATCATATTGGTGGGGTCCGAGATAGGCTCCATAAAAGTGTATGTGCAAGATATGTGTAAAAATGTATGTGCAAGTAGCATGACTGGTGAATATGTGCAAAAAATTATTGAGTTGTACTACGTATTGCACCCCACTACACATTATTTAAAGAGAGAGACTTGGATTGAGATGACTCAGTTATTTGATCACAATTATAAAGAAGGGTAGACTCTGGCTTGACTCGGTTTTTTTCGGTTAAAGAATTAGTACAACAACAAAAAAAGACCGACGACTCTGGCTTGACTCGGTGTGTTTGGGGTTAAAGAATCAGTAGGGCCATCTTTAATAGCAGAACTTGACTTTAGAATTATGAGAAACATGACACCCGTGTTGGCGTTGCTTACTCCCATCATTTCTTTTCTCATCACAGTTTTCATTTCCATAATCCTTGCAATTGCATGTTTTTGTTGTTGTAAGAGGAAAAAAATCCAACCTGAGGCAAGAGCAACGGGCAATGGGGATTTTTGTTCCATATGGAATTACGATGGGAGAATTGCATATGAAGACATCATCAAAGCAACCAACGACTTCGACATCAAGTACTGTGTCGGAACTGGTGGATACGGAAGAGTGTACAAAGCCCAATTGCCAAGTGGGAAAGTTGTCGCCTTGAAGAAACTTCATCGTTTGGAAACAGAGGAGCCGGCTTTCGACAAGTCTTTCAGGAATGAGATCCAAATGTTAACTAATGTACGACATAGGAACATAGTGAAGCTTTATGGGTTTTGTGTGCACAACAGGTGCATGTTCTTGGTGTACGAGTACATGAAAAGGGGAAACTTATTTCGTGCCCTCAAAAGTAACGCCAGAGCTGTTGAAATAGGATGGATTCATAGGACAAACATCGTTGAAGCAATAGCACATGCTTTATCCTACTTGCATCATGATTGCACACTACCTATTGTTCACCAAGACATATCGAGCAAAAATATTTTGTTGAACTCTCGGTTGGAGGCTTCTGTCTCTGACTTTGGCATTGCTAGAATGTTGCATCCTCACTCATCAAATTAGACCGTTATTACAGGAACTTACGGATATATTGCACCAGGTAGCAATTAATACTAGTTTGGCAATTGAATCAATGTCTGTTGTCATTTTTTTACCTTAAGTCCTCTGTTTTTTTTTTCCAGAACTTGCCTATACAACGGTTGTGACAGAAAAGTGCGATGTTTATAGCTTTGGAGTGGTGGCACTCGAAACAATCATGGGAAGGCATCCGGGAGACCTCATATCATCCATGGGGTCACCTCCAATAAAAAACATGATGATAACCGATGTCTTAGATCCGCACATTCCACCTCCAACAAATCCAATGGTTGCCGGGAACATTATTCTAGTTGCTACGATGGCATTCGCATGTTTACATCCTGAGCCCAGGTCTAGACCAACGATACTACGCTTGTCTCAAGAGTTTCTTTCTTGTCGGAAGGCTCTAGCTGCACGCCTTCATACAATATCACTATTGCAGCTATGGAATCAGGAAATGAACTTTGTCCCACAATCAAATGAAGTGGCTAGTGCCCAAGTTTGAAAAGATCAGTTTCACATCCTTGTCTACCTTTAGGTTACAACCATTATGAACAGATCCTATTTATATTCAACCCACTCTAGAATATAAAAATGGTTTGTTTAATAAGAATGTATGCAACATCCGTCTAGGGAGTAAAGAATTGAGTTCCCCTCTGTTTCCCATCTTTCCATATCCCTCCAAACCATGTAATTCTGGCCTTATGCTCCACCTCAGGCCCGCCACAATGATCAAAATAATTTACCTTAAATTGTTACGTACCTAACATCTCATAGTAATTATTAACTCTCCTTTGACTCCGTTATCACTGCTCAATTTGTATCACCTTGTTTTTTTTATATTATATTATATATATATTTGGAAGCATGATTAATCCAACTTCCATAAGAAAATGAAAAGAAACCAAAATATATCACTGTTGAGTGTTGACATTGAAAGCAGAAGACATGTAATGTTGATGGGTTAAAATTTAGAGCAGTAGTTCGCTTCAAAGTGACTTGGAAAAATGACCACCATGTTGTTTTATTTGACTGATAGTGGGCATTTTGATTACGAGACTAACTCTGAGCCGACAATCACAATCCAAACAGTTCATCTCATCCAATTCACAAAAGAATAATACTTCTTTAAGAAATCAGTTTGATTGGATATCACAAGTTTTGTGAACAAGTTGCATTTCTTTGCGCGATCTGAAGGACAGTTTTGTTGTATAACCAACGGTCACCTTGATTCATGTGTCGCTACATCTGTTCTTGCTTGTCCTTCTAACTCCTCTCACAAACAGATTTCATGAGTCATATTTATTTTTGGTCTCTTCATGTGATTAGATATGAAGACTTGGATCCATGAGAGTGGTAATACCTATGACCATATTTGATAACCGTCATAGTTACGAGGGAATCAGTAATGAGATAAGATCTGAATTAAGATTTGTAATGAGTGGATTAGTAAGGAAGAGATATGTTCTACTATTATCGTTACAGTCAAATGTCCTCCACATGGACCAAGACCATACCAGTTGTCAAGTCAGGCCTTTGGCGCCAAAGTCCAGCCAACTCAACCCCTGCAACACGGACACCACCAGTCCACCACCGGACCACCACCAATACCTAGGAGCATATTTTATAAATGTATTTTGCAAAATGTTACTGCGAAAGAGACTTGGAACTAGTCAAGTCATTTGATGACAAATACAAAGAAGGGTAGAGGGAAAATTCATTGCACTTACTTCAGAGGAAAGACCCAATGACTCAGGGTTGACTCACTATTTTTTGGGTTAGACAATCAGTGCATGGCCGATATCTTGGAAGCCTTTTGATCTTCTATTGCAGAATTTCACAGTAGAATGTGAAACATAACACCTATATTTCAGTTACCTATGCAGTAATGTATGTCTTTGGTAGAATGACTCATGCTTTCACATCGTCTGCACATTAGAATTCATGTATTGATCACTGGAATGGGAGGGACTGTAGTGCACGACGATCTGGCCGTCCATCTCGGCATGAACGGTTCAGATTTAATCCGAGCTCCTACAAATCCGAGCCATCCATTTGTTCGGATTAAAATTCGAGTTGTCCATAGCTGATATGGACGGCCAAATCGGCTACATTACACGTGTAGTGCAGGTTGCACTACAGCACCCCAAGGTCTCCACCTACATTTAATTAGCAAGTCATTACTCAAGTCAAGTCAACCTGAGGCCTCGTTCAGTTGTACAAAAAGAATGTGAAAGGATGAGAAAATCAACTTTCTAGTAACTTTTTGTGTATTTTATTATAAAAAAAAGTTTTGGGACTCACAATTTCATCCTACTGATAAGCACTTTTCTTTAGAATAGATCATGTCAAATGAAAAAAAAAATCCTGTGTCAAGGGAACACAGGAAAATAAATTTTATTTTTCTTTACTTGACCTCACCCAAGGGCGGAGCCAGGATTCGGACGCGGGATGGTACTGTTAATGAAAATGTAGTTACACGTTATACAAAAAAATATGAAAAAAAATAAGTGTGAAATCGTATAATATGTTGTGGGCTTTTTTTACATTATTTGTATAAAATATTAGTTTTTTTATACCTGTAAATATCTAGTCGAACCACATTAGTCTATAAACAAAATTATGTGTTCAAATGGTCATGAAAAAATTTAAGAACTCGTGCAACAAGTGAGAGAGAGAGAGAGAGTGTGTGTGTGTGTGTGTGCGTGTGATACATACAAAATATAGGGGACATGTTAAAATTAATGCTTTATTATCTTTTTGTAATTGGACCAAGTGTTATGTTTGTGTTTGGGCCAAATGTTATTTTGTAATGGGCTACTTTATTTTCTTTTGTTTAGTGGGCCCAAGTGTTTGGGAAAGCCCATATCTATTTTGTACGTAAGAATGCTAGTAGTATTTAAAGTGAAATGTAAGGAATGTAGGGTAAAGAGATTAACCTGCCCCCTTTTGAGAGATCCAGATTCTCGCCTCTCTCCTCCTCTGTTTTCCTTTGTTTTTTTGGCTGCTGCTGCTGTATATTGGGCAGCCCCATTTGCCCCCATTTTCTTGATTCTTCCTCCACTAAAATCAAATATAGGCTGGGGAAAAGCCTACAGTACAAACGGTTTCAAACCCTGGCACAAGGAACCATACAACAAAGCACTTTGCCAATCTACCAAGATTAATCTATATGCAGTAGAATTCTTCAAGTTTTTATATTTAACTTTTTTATGTGTAAATTTTTTTTTATTTTTGAAACCGGGGGTGGCACGTGCCACCTCCCACCACATATTAGATCCGCCTCTGACCTCACTCCGCTTATTTCGAGAATTCATTTTTTATGCAATATTCCCGACAATTGGCTCGAGCATGAGGGTTCCTCTCTCTCTCCCTCTTCATTTTGGGAAAGTCATCACTCAAGTCAAGGACTACAATATTTAGCAAGTGTAACACGGCGGTTTATTACGTTGCAAACACTTTGGAGAGGAAGACACAGACAGGAAATAGTGAACCAATAAGAGCTAGTTGTTCCTTGATTTTCCTTTTGAGAAGCTTGATCCTAGCACCTACACATATCGGATCGAGCTAATGTTCCGCGATACCCTTTCGATTTTTTTTTAAAATTATTGAACGGCTCGAATCATCCGTGCGGGGCCCGAAGTGGACCCCACATGCCATATACTTTCTGTTTCTTTTGGAAATGTTAGGCGTGCAAACTCAAACTATAATTTTTATGATTTTAATATCAATCTAATAGAATTCCAAATATATTTTGAAACTTGGGTTGAACGGTCACCCTGATTCATGTGTCACTCCATCCATTTTTGCATGTCCGTCTAACTCGATCCTCTCACACACAGATTTCACGAGTCATATATATATTTTTGGTCTGATCTTTATGTGAATAGATATTGAAGACTTGGAGTGGTAATACCTAGGTGCATACGCAGCTACGCTCATGGCTAAAGATGGGTTTTATTGAGTTTGTGCGCTGCCTTCTGTCACTTTTAAAATTACTTTTCCAATCTAAACATAAACACGTTGTTTATATCCATGTTTTGTTTTTGGTCTATTTCCTCCCACGCAAAATAGCGATGAAATTTGTTCGCAGCCAATCTTAGATGATTTTCGAGATTTGAAAGAACATCGGATTCCACTAAGATAAATTGTTAAAGTTTTTTGTTCTTTTTGGTGGATGAATTAATCTTGAAAAATGTGTTTTGCTTTTTATTTGATTATGGAATGCAATGACATTGATAGTTATTTTTTTTTATTTTACTTATTTGTTGATTAAAAAATAGAAAGATATTTGAGATTAAAATTTTTTTCCACTAGGACTGGCCTCCCCGAATGGAAAATCTAGATCCACCACCGGTAATGAGTTAAAATTGGTAACGAGCGGAAGAGATATGATCTACTAGAGATTGCCCTTTTCAACAGAGCCTTTGCGCCACCTCATCTCACCATTCATCTTGTCAACCAAATTTTAAAGAAACTATTCTTACAAATAGTTTAACTGTTTAAACTATTCGCGAGAATAGTTTTTTTAAAATTTAGACCGTCAAATATACATTTGAATGATTGAAATTGATCCGCTCTGCAAACACACAAATCACGGAGTCTCCGTGAATTAGATTTTCTCGGTCTACTATCGTTACAGTCAAATGTCTTCCAATTTCCAAATGGACCAAAACCATACCTGTTGTCAAGTCAGTTCTTTGGGGCCAAAGTCCAGTCAACTCACCCACTCCCCTACAACACGCACACCACCAGTCCACCACCGGACCACCACCAATCTACTCTCTCTCTGAAAAGCCACCCAAGTTCTCTCTCTTCTCTCCACCATCTTCCTATCCTCCTTCTGCCCTTACTTCCTCAGTTCCTCTCTAGTCTCTGCCTCCCTCTCCTGCCTTTATTTAACCAATTGAACCTAATATACCTATACACTCTCTCACATAATTTTCATTATATACTCATGTCGCCATCATATATCTAAAATACTAAGATTGCTGCATGCAGCTTCAGGATTCTCTGCACGCACAACCCAAAATGAGAAGGTACGCACACACCACTTCTCTCCTGTTACTCCTCTTCTTCATGTTCCATTTGGTAGTCTCTGAAATTCCTTCAAACCAGAGAAACACCATGATCAACCTCTATAATCTCATCCAAAACACTACGGGCCAACCTCCTCTTCCTTGGAGTATCAACAGAGACCCATGTTCATGGAAGGGAGTTACATGCAATTCCAACAACTCCTCCATCACCCGATTCTCTATCCAATTCTTCTCTCTATCTAACCCTAATTTTCTCCCTGTTCTTTGCCAAATCAATAGTTTGGAGTCTATTGATCTATCTGACAACCACTTGAGCTCTATCCCAAGTGGGTTCATGACTGCTTGTGGAAATCTCAGTGGGTTGAGAGAGTTGAATTTCGGTAGGAACAGATTGTTTGGTTCTTTACCTAATTTTGATGGGTTTTTGAAATTGGAATCTTTGGACTTGTCTCATAATTCATTGAGTGAAAATATTAGTTTACAGCTTGATGGTTTGGTTAGTCTGAAAAATTTGAGCCTTGGGTACAACCGATTCATTGGTTCTGTTCCTACCCACTTGGGAAAAGACATGGTTTTGGAAAAACTTTGGCTTAATGGCAATAACTTCGTAGGTAAAATACCCGAGGAAATTGCGAATTATTCGAATTTGACTTCGATTGATCTTAGTGCAAATAATCTTAATGGGTCCGTCCCGGATAGATTCGGAGAGCTTCAAAATCTGCAAGTTTTGATTCTGTCTTCCAATAGTTTGAGCGGTGGAATTCCACAATTCCTTTCAAGTATCAAAACACTGCGGCGATTTGCTGCGAATCAGAATTCCTTTTCTGGTGACATTCCACTTGGGATTACAAACTTTCTGAGGAATCTAGACCTTTGTTATAATCAGTTAAATGGGTCAATTCCTAGTGAACTTCAGTCCCAATCAAATTTGCAGACTGTGGATTTGTCTTATAATTCACTAGGTGGGTCGATACCCAAAAACATATCATCAAGTTTGGTGAGACTAACGTTAGGAAACAACTTTTTGAATGGGACAATCCCATATTCAGCCTTTGGAAGCCTTCAAAAACTGACCTATTTGGAATTGGACAACAATAGTTTGGGAGGTTCAATACCTCCTGAATTGGGTTTCTGTAAGAATTTAGCACTGTTGAATCTTGCTAAGAATCAACTCACTGGTGTTTTGCCAGTTGAATTGGGTAATCTCACCGGACTTCAGCGACTGAAACTTCAAGCCAACAATTTGGTTGGCGTAATACCAGAAGAACTTTCGCAATTGACCAGATTGGAAGTGCTGAATATATCCAACAACAGCTTTACCGGGGGAATTCCAGACTCTCTCGTTTTTATGGGAAGGTTGACCACGCTGGTGCTTTCCAATAACAACCTCTCTGGATGGATTCCACGTTTCCCTCCACTTGTTTCGGTTGACACAACCGGAAACACGAATCTTGTGCACCCCACAAAGCCGAGCCCAACTGTGGACCCTACAAAACCGAGCCCAACTCAAAAGACGAAAAACACTCTCTCTGGCAGTCTGGCCCTCTTGTTGCAGTCATTGGTGCCGGTAGCCTTTTTGTTATTTCCATAGGAGCCTTTGTTTTTCTATCGATTTACACGAAGGATGCGCAGGTCCAATCCGAGTAACACATTTCTCAGCCTCACGTCGCTCCGGGACATATTTTGACCCCAAATGACGTTCACAGATCCAAATTCAATGGTAAGTATGGGAATTTTTTCTACATTACTCTTTTAGGCGCATGGTTATTCTTCATTTAGTGTTGCTATTTCTACAACCCTTATCCAAACTCCGCAATGGCGGGAGCCCCGTGCACTAGGTTTGGCCAATCGTAAATTATATGTGCTGGTTAGGTAACGAAGTCTTAAACATGTTATAGTAGAGATCTAATGATTATTTGGGGTCGTGTGTTTGACTAAGTATTGGAGTGAAAATAATTTGTCAACTATCGGGAGACAAATTATGAATTAATTGTTAGATGTGTTTTCAATTGGAAAATAAGTTGGAAAAGTACTTATATATGCTACTTTCTCTTGGGTACGAAAATCGGAGAATGTAGACGAGAAAAGAAGACTTCTCTTAGGGAATAGAAAAAAGGATAAGAAATTCAAGCAGAAGTTTTTTTTTTTTTTTCCTTTCTAACTAAGCTCCAATTTGGCTTAAATGTGAAGCCCTAGTCAAATAATTTTTGATCTAACTTTCTCATATTTCTTTTGTCTTAGGTCCATTTGATTAGCGAGAAAAATATAATGATAACAGAAAATGATAGAACGTGATGTAAAAGAAAAGAAAAAGGAAATGTATTTTTTTTCCCCCCACCGGCCCGTTTGATTATGACGAAAGTTTTGTAAGAAAATAGGAGGCGGGAAGAAAATAAAAATCAGAGGGAATAAAGTTACCCAAAATAGTTGAGAATATGTGGTGGGAAAAGGGTAAATCAGAAAGTCAAAGTAATTTTTACTGAATTTCATAACAAAATAAAATTTTCCTACACATTTTATAAGAAAAAGTAAGGTAAACTCTCTAGCTTTAGAGTGTTGTGCGGAAAAGTTAATTTTTTTTTTCTTTCTTGCGTTTTCTACCATTATTTTGCTAATCAAGCAGACCCTTAGTGATCTAATGATTACGCTCCTCTTGTATTAATTTCCTCCCTGATAAATAAACTAAAGAGAATAATGATAATTACTCTTGTCGTTGCTCTCCTTAGCACATATTTCCTTTCCTTGCTAGGGCTTCTGGTGTGCTTTTGTTTCCGTAAGACCCAAAATATCCAAAGTGAGGTAAGGGCAACGAACCATGGGGATATTTTTTCCATATGGAATTACGATGGAAGAATTGCATATGAAGACATCATCAAAGCAACAAATGACTTTGATATCAAATATTGCATTGGAACAGGTGGATATGGTAGTGTCTACAGAGCTCAGTTGCCAAGTGGCAAAGTAGTTGCCTTGAAGAAACTTCATCGGTTGGAAGCAGAAGACCCTGCTTTCGACCATTGTTTCAAGAATGAGGTCCAAGTGTTGACTAATGTACGACACAGAAACATCATGAAGCTTTACGGATTTTGTTTGCACAACAGATGCATGTTTTTGGTGTACGAGTACATGGAAAAAGGAAGCTTATTTTGTGCACTGAGATTTGATGTCGAAGCTTCTAAAGTTGGATGGACTCAAAGGGTAAAAATCGTTGAAGCAATGGCACATGCTTTATCCTACTTGCATCACGATTGCACCCCACCAATTGTTCATCGGGACATATCGAGCAACAACATTCTATTGAACTCTCAACGTGAGGCTTTTGTCGCTGACTTCGGAACTGCCCGCCTTCTGCATCCCGATTCATCAAACCGAACCGTTATTGCAGGCACTTACGGATATATTGCACCAGGTACAAGTACTGCCTCTGTTTTATCTAGAGAGGGTCAATGGTTGTTTTTTAAATCCATCTTTGTGTATGTGCAGAACTTGCCTATACCATGGTTGTGACTGAAAAATGTGATGTTTATAGCTTTGGAGTTGTGGCACTAGAAGCAATCATGGGAAGGCATCCAGGAGATCTCCTATCATCCTTTGCGTCTCCTCCTAGTGAAAACATGATGATCGTCGATGTCTTAGATCCTCGCCTTCCACTTCCTACAAATCCAATAGTTGCCGGGAACATTGTTCTAGTTGCTACAATGGCATTCGCATGCTTACATCCTCAGCCCAGGTCTCGACCGACGATGCTTCGACTATCTCAAGAGTTCCTTTCTCGTAGGACGGCTCTTGCTGCACCCCTGCGTACAGTTTCACTATTGCAGCTATGGAATCGGAAAATGGACTTTGTCCAACCATCGAATGCAGTGATCAGTGCCCAAGTTTGAACGAGTATTGCATCCTTTTCAGTCCTTTGCTATGTTGATTTATGACCATTAATATATGTGTATCTTATTGTTATGCGCCAACGAATAAAAAAACACTCTCAGTTTTTATTATGTAAGGAGCTTAAAGTAATATCAGTAAAGCAAATGCATTTCAAATATATATGGGCCTGCAGGTTGGTTCAGTGACCACAGTCAGAAGCTTATACAGATATTGATCAGCCTTGATATGCCATTATCTCACCCCTAGCCCAATGTAGATTAAATCATGTAAGATTTGAGTTGGCCATGAGGTAGGAGGAGTTGCAGGTTAGCGCGCGGGAGCAGTAGGATGTTTTAGAACTCGTTAATTGATCGTGTGATGGTTATGGTAGAAACGAGATTTTAACAATTAGATCGAGTTCTATGGTAATGACGACCATGCAGAGAGCAAATTTGTTGATGACGGTGGTAGGATGCTGTATGAGTATGATGTTGATCATTTCCCTTTGCAAGCATCTCATTTGTGCTCGGACTCCGTCATTAGGATCATTAGAACTCTTGAGTTAGCTTTTGATTCTCTCCTGGTGACATTTTATTTTGAAATGTTTAACTGTTGATGACAAGAAAATCGTAACGGGTTTATAGTAGGTGGGCGCACTTTCTCTTTTTCTCTGTAAATCATTACTTTCTGTAGGTTTTTTTCATAGCTTTATGTTATTTTAGCTTGAGTGGCACTTGGCATTGTGTCGTAATAGTTGATATGGGTATGGATGTATCAGAGATTTTTAAATACTCTATGAAAACCGGGTACAGAGGACCTATTGCCAGTCGTGCCAAATGCTTGGAAGATTGAGAACCCACAATCATGCCTAAAAGAATACCACACTTTACAAAAGAATAAACCATCATCTTGGATTGTATAACAAGGCTGAAATTCATCTTACCCTGTATCCCAATACTAGTTAACAACTCCTTTCACTTCTTCGATTTATGTATTATTGGGTTGTCTTCAATCTATTTGGATGCATTATTTAATTCAACCTACCTGTCCTAATATAAATCACTACTCTACTTTCGATCTTTCTTTCCCCGGCCAAGATTTAGTACCACCAACCTCAACAGCTTTAAACTGGCAGGATGAAACAACATGTGTGTTGCGGCACTTAGAAAGAAAATGGCGTGGGGGTTGAAATACCGAAACAAAGAGAACGCATTGATTTATGTTGCACAACCGTTGTTTATCTGATTCTTAAAATTACAGTCTTACATGCTTTGCCGTGGGCGTTTTTTTGAATGATTGTTGATTGATCACCATTGAAGGTAACAACTAGTATGTGCAAAGTTCACATATATATCATAGGACCACACTACCCATTATTAATTAGAAGAGAGAGACTTTGAAATTTGAAAAGTCTTGGGTCATTTGGTGACAATTGCATAGCTGGGTAGAATGAAAATTCGCACCACTTGCTTCAGAGGAAAAAACCAATGACCCCGGCATTTTTTGTTGTTTGTTTATACAGCCAATGACCCTGGCTTGACTCACTGTTCTTTGGTAAAGAATCAGTGGCCAATATTATGGAATTCCTTCGAAATTTTATTGAAGTTTTATGTTAAAATTTTGTGAAACATGACACCAATGTGTGTGAGTAATGTTTTCGCTGAAATTGCTTACACCCATATGTGATTAATTTTCAGTTGTATATGCTTTGTGGTAGGTGCATGTTTGAGTGATTGACTGATTGTTTATTTTTTCCTTTTCTCTTTTTTGATCTTCAAAAAACTTCTTACAAGACATTACTATTGGAGTGAGTGTTGATTGATCACCATTTTGTTTGTCCCCAACTTTTTGTTGGATTGGGAAATCTTGTAATGCAAGGCCCTGTAAAGCGCACACGGGCCATCGATCTTGATAATGAATAGTTGAGATATGATTTTTAATTATGACCAATAAAACTCATTTATTACCGGCCATAATTGATTTTTAATGTGGACCGTTGATTGATGAGATCGACAGTTGTGTGCCGCCCTACACGTGCACTACAGCAACGCGGGATCCCTTTTTGTTGTCCTAAATTGTTTGTCCATTTTACAAAATCAAAGTACAAATTTCTTTGAGTTTCCTCTTCTACCCTTCTTTCAAAAATATCAAGGACGTGTCCAATTTGAATAGGACATTTATAGAAAAGTTTGAAATTTAGAAGTGCAATTATTATATTTTCTTATTAAGTTGAATTTTCCAAAAATGGATAAAAAAATTACTCCGCATGACGGAAGTCAAAAGTCAAGGGCCAAGAGCCACGTCAGGTACTCCATCTGGCGCTGATTGACTCCAGTCACGCACACCACCACCCATCTACCTATCCCCCTTGACCCCTTCTTTTCTCAGTTCCTCTTGGGTGTGGAATACCGATGGTCGATTTCATCAACTAACAGTTGCGATGCATTTTTAAATTATTACAAGTAATAAATATCTTTTACCGATAGTAGATTTTTTTTAATTCGGATTGTTGATTAATGAGATCAAAGATTGTGTGTCGCCCTACACACACCACAATGGTGCACTACAACAGCCCCGAATAATTTTTCTTTGGTCACATGCTAGAAGAAATTACATTTAACCACAACCCAACCCATTATCACAAAGTATCCGCATTCTGTTCATAAGACCAATTGCTCATGTTAAAACTATTACACTTTCTCTTGTAATTTTATAGTAATTTGGTTGCCATCATGTAAGATACAAAGATTGCTGCAAGTTCAGGAGTCTCTCTGCACCCACATCCCAAAAATGAGAAGGTATGCGCACTTCACTTCTCTCTTGTCACTCCTCTTCTTCTTGTTCCATTTGGTAGCCTCTGAAATTCCTTCAAACCAGAGAAACACCATGATCAACCTCTATAATTTCCTCCAAAACAACACGGGTCAATCTCCTTTTCCTTGGAATTCAACTAGAGACCCGTGCTCATGGAAGGGAGTTACATGCAATTCCGAGAACTCCACCATAACCCAATTCTCTCTCCAATTCTTCTCTCTCTCTAACCCTGATTTCCTCCCTGTTCTTTGCCAGATTGATACACTAGAGTCTATCGACCTCTCCAACAATCAGTTGAAGTCAATCCCAAGTGGGTTCATGACTGATTGCGGAAATCTTAGCAGGTTAGGAGGAATGAATTTCAGTAGTAACAGTTTGTCTGGTTCTTTACCTAATTTTGATGGGTTTTCGAAATTGGAATTTTTGGACTTGTCCCATAATTTTTTGAGTGGAACGATTAGTTTACAGATGGATGGGTTGGTTAGTCTTAAAATTTTGAGTCTTGGATACAACCAATTTACTGGTTCTGTTCCTACCCACTTGGGGAAATCCATGGTTTTGGAACGACTTGGGCTTTATTATAATCACTTTGTTGGTAAAATCCCCAAAGATATTGCGAATTATTCGAATTTGATTGAGATAGATCTTAGTTATAATAATCTTTCTGGGTCTATCCCTGATAGATTCAAAGAGCTTCCCAATCTGCAAGTTTTAGTTCTATCTTCCAATAGTTTGAGTGGTGGAATTCCACAATTCCTTTCAAGTATCCAAAAATTGTTGCGATTCGCCGCAAATCAGAATTCCTTTTCTGGTGCAATTCCACTTGGGATTACAAAGTTTCTTAGAAATCTAGACCTTTGTTATAATCAGTTAAATGGGTCAATTCCTAGTGACCTTTTGTACCAACCAAATTTGCAAAAAGTGGATTTGTCTTTAGTAGGGTCAGTACCCGAAAACATATCATCAAGTTTGGTGAGACTCAGATTGGGAAACAATCGCTTGAATGGGACAATCCCATCATCATCCTTTGGGAGCCTTCAAAACTTGACCTATTTGGAATTCGACAACAATAGTTTGGGAGGTCCAATACCCCGTGAATTGGGTTTCTGTAAGAGTTTGGCCCTGCTGAATCTTGCTAAGAATCAGCTCACTGGTCTTTTGCCAGTTGAATTGGGTAATCTCACCAAACTTGAGGAACTGAAACTTGAAGCCAACAATTTGGTTGGGGAAATCCCAAGTGAAATTACCCAATTGCAGTTGTTGAGGAAGTTGAATATCAGCTGAAATTCGCTCAACGGTTCGATTCCTTCTTTGGTTTCAAGGCTCCAGAACCTTGAGAACTTGGATTTAAGAGAAAACAATCTCAGTGGTTCGATACCTGAATCCATTGGTAATTTGAATTCTCTCATAGAACTCCAATTGGGGAGTAATGAATTGGGCGGTAGAATTCCTTCGATGCCACTGAATTTGATAGCTCTAAATTTAAGCAGCAATCTACTTGAAGGCGTAATACCAGAAACTCTCTCGCGATTGCAACACTTGGAAGTGCTGGATCTATCCAACAACAGACTTACAGGGATCATTCCAGGTTTCCCTCCACGTGTTTCGGTTGACACAACCGGAAACCCGGATATTGTGAACCCCACAGAACCGAGCGGTCCGAGCCCAACTCAAAAGAACCCAACTCAAAAGACGAAAAAGACTCTCTCTCCCCTTGTTGTTGCAGTCATTGGTGCAGGTAGCACTATTGCTATTTCCATAGTAGCCTTCGTTGTTCTATGGATTTACAAGAAAGCTACGCAGATCCAATCCGTGGAACACTTTTCTCAGCCTCAGGTCCCTACGGAAAATATTTTGAGCCCAAATGACGTTCACAGATCCAACATCGATGGTAAGTATGGGAATTTATTTCTACATTATCTCTTTTTGGCGCATGGTTATTCTTTATTTTATGTTGCTATTTCTGCATTAAAATCCATGTGTTGGGTAGGTAACGAAGACTTAAACATGTGTCTGACTAAGTATTGGAAGAGGATATGGCGATCAAAATAAAACTTTGAATTATTGGGTGACAAAATTTATGAAGGATGGTAGATGTGTTTTCAATTTGCAAAATACACTTAAGTTGGAAAAGTACTTATATATACTCCTCTCTCTTGGGTACAAAAAGAGGAGAACGTAGACAAGAAAAAAAAACTTCTCTAAGGCCCCATTCAGTTGTCAGGAATATACAGAGAAGGATGGAAAAATTAACTTTTCCATAATTTTTATAGCGTTTAGTTGTCAGGAAAGTAGTGGGAAATATGTTCTTAAGTTTTCCTGCATGATTTACTTTTTTACAAAAGTGATCTGGCCAAAAGCATAGAATTTTGCGTAATGGGAAAAGTTTTCTTCATTGTGAGGCCAAAATAATTGGCAGGTAAGAAAAAAAGCGAATGACGCCAATACTAAAAAAATACGAATTACGTTCTTAGAAAGGCACTATGAGATTTACGTGACCAACAACAATTTCGACGACTATTGTGCTTTATGAGATAATTGTTGTGGAAAAAATTGATAATTGATTTTTTTTGGAAGTATTGATTTATCTTGTCATTAGTCTTCAGTTTTGTTTTGTACTTATTAATTATCTGTGAGTTTTGGTATCGGCAACTAATCAAACATAATTGTTTTAACATTTATTTATTTAGTTATCATATACTTATTTTTTAAACTTCATTTGTACTGTTGATTATTAGATGATGCCAATTTAAATGGGAGATTTGCATGACCATTCAGAAGATAGCAAAATGAAATGAAAATTGCAAGTCGATTTTTTCATTTCATTTTAAGGCTTTGCATTAGATAAAATATATTTTCCCGTATGTTAGTAGCTCTCAAAGTTACTTTTACCCATGGAAAATAAATAAGTTTCTCATAGGCATCTTTTTCTGACAAATAAACCACTAAACTTTAGTTTTTCTGCAAAAATTTTTTGTCAAATGAACACTCACAGGAAAATAGATTTCCTTTTCCTTTACTTCACTTTACTTGACTTTTTCTGAGAATAACTTTCCTGTACAACATTCCTAGTAACTGAACGGAGTCTAAGGGAATAGAAAAAGGATTAACGACACAAAGGTAGGAAAGAAAAATGAGAACAAATTCAAGAAGCAGCAGAAGTTTTTTTCTTATCTCTTCCATTAACCATGCCTAAAAAGCCCCAATATATTATGGTAAATGTGAAGCCCTATTCAAATAATGTTCAATTTCGCTTTCTTGTAGTTCTTTTATCTTTGGGTTCATTTGATTAGCGATAAAAATAAAATAGAAAGTGATGTAAGAAAAAAGAAAAAATATGTTTTTTTTTTCTTGCATTCGTTTGTTAGGATGAAAGTTTTGCAAGAACATAGGAGGCGGGATGAAAATAAAAATCAGAGGGACTAAAGTTACCCAAAGTAGAAGAGAAAATGTGGAGGGAAGAGGGTAAATAAGGAAGTCAGAGTTATGACTTATGAGGGAAGAGGGTGAATTTATCTATATCCAAAGAAACAACAAGGTTCTTATGTTATGACTTATGAGGGATTCCCAGGACAACAAAGACGTAAAGTTGAGAACAATAATCTTCAAATGGACATTAGCATGTTAGTATTCAAGGGAAATGTCTAACTCTAAACTGAACGTGGATTTTATCATGAACTGTTTAGCAAGTGTTCTATTTCATCCTATTGTGTCAAAGTACGAAGATATGGAAATCTCGTGGCATGCCTCGATGTCTAGGAACACATAATAATGAAGGTACGAAGGATCTGGTGCCAGTCGTACCCAATGCGTGGAAGACAGAGAACTCACACTTCTGCCTAAGAGAAAAGACCACACTTTTACAAAAGAAAAAGCATCTTCTTAGATTCTACAAAGAGGCTTTCAATTCATCAATTCATTCATACCCTATCTTTGATAGTTCTAGAGGCGGTACAGGAGCGGGTCAAATACGAATCGATAGTAGGCGGGTTGAAATGAATCGGGTTGAATATGGATCGAGACAAACTCAACCCGACCTGACCCGTTCCCCCCCTTTTTTTCCCCTCTCCTTTTTCCCCTTCTTTTCCTTGTCAAATTTCCCTTTCATCCTTCTTGCCATAGAACTTATAGGGTTAATTTCACTTACACCCCTTATGTACTTTGACCAATTTTCAATTATAACCGGCCCCTAAACTTTTTGAACACTTGCACTCCTGAACTTCACGGTAAAGTGAAACCATTAACTTTTTCGTTAAAATTGTTGGAAAAGTGATGTTGGCTTCTTTCACCTTATTTTTTAACCCAATTAATCTTTTAAATAATATCCCTAAATAAATCCAAGGCTTCTTTATTTAAAAAAAATAAGATTTTAAAGTTAATATGGGGTACATGTTTCATGGATCAGACTTATTATTCACTAAAGCAATGAAATATTTGTAAAAGATTTTTCTTCTTTTCCTTGACTTATTAATACCTTTCGGTTGGTGCCAACTTTTGGCCAAAAAAAATATTTTTTGATTCCAACTTAATTTTTTTTCCAAATCTTTTCTCCAATCAAATGATCTTAATGACTTCTTTTAATTGGTGTAAAATTATTTGATAAATTATCCTAAAAGATGCATTTTTTATTCGAATCAAAATTGATTGTTGACAGGATATGATGGAGTATCATCATTAATGTTTCATAAAATCAATTTTGTGAAGTTATCATTTGTCCTATTTTTTAATTGATTTTCTTTACACATCTCCAATTCTCTCTTGTTTTAGAATTTGTCGAGAGGCAATAAAGATAATAATCATCTTATTTTCCTAAAAAGGCCTTAAATATTGTATGCAAAGGTGTTAAAGGTATCTAGAAGGCCAATTGGGTGGAAAACTAAAGAAAAGCCACCAACGTCACTTTTCCGTCATTTCGAACAGAAAAATTAACGATTTTCACTTTACCATGAAGTACAAGAGGTGCAAGTGTTTAATTTTGAAGTGCAGAGAGTATAAGCAGAAAATGGTCAAAGTACAAGGGGTCTAAGTGAAATTAGCCCAAACTTATAACATCGTCATGATTAAAAAAAAAAAAAAACTTATAACATCATCTGAGTTTTCCATCTCCTTCTTAATGAGAAATTGTAACCCAATGTAGCTTTATGGGTGGCTCCCCATAAAGCTATTGCCCCTTGCACAACATCCAAAAAAAAAAGGTCCCCCTGCATTAAAAAGGTTTCAAAAGTTGTGCAGGTGACTTGGAGTATTTTGTTTCTTCGGTAAAACTAAAGAAACCGCTGGAGGGAGACCGACCGATGTACCGACGGCATGCGGGACCCACTCAGGGTCCCGAACAAATGATCCAATCTGTTCAATAATTGTTTTAAAAAAATTGAGGGGCTCAATGAAAAATCATCTCCATCAGATATGTGTAGGTGTCCGATCCAATCTTCTTATTTTTGAAAAATCAAAAAATTGGACAGATTGGATGAAAAATGGGAAGATTGGATCAAGCATGTAAACATATTGTATGGAGCTGATTTTTCATGAGCTCATTCGGTTTTTTATTTTAAAATTATTAAACGACTCAAATTATCCTTTCGGTGTCTGGAGTGGCCCCGAATGTGGTCAATACGCAAGTCGGTGCATGTGGTCGGTGTGTGTAGCATTATTTTGTTTCGTGAGAGGGACGAGTGACTGTCTTTTATATCAATGGCAATTTTCAATTTTGTGACATTTTCTTTCGTGTTTTGTGTTTCCTTTCGTATTTTATAATGAGCTGAGGGTCTTTTAGTTTCAATCTATATTGAACCCATTTTTAACTCATCTTTTTTTCTTTGACTCGGCATTTTTAACTCATCTAAATTCATATAAATATGAATTTATATGGGCAAATGAGGTAGTGTTATAAGTGGACGAATTTGAGTGAGTTAAAAAATATGAATTTAGTTTGCCACATCTATTTACTTGAGATAAGCCTTCGGTTTCTCAATAAGTGACCTTTCTTCTGTAAATAATTGACCTTTCTTCCCACAAGGCTTACCACCTACTACGACGGTCGTATATGCTTTTGTCATAAGCGCGTTTTTGAATAATTGTGGATTGATCACCATTGAGTGTGTTCTCTTGAGGGTTTGTGGATTACTACTTTTGAAAGAGAAACACTTCAAAAATTTAAAACTCTTACGTCATTTGATGAAAGTTACATTAGACGGGTAGAAGGAAAATTCGTACCGTGACAATTAGTACTTCAGAAGAAAGATCCAACTACCCTGGCTTGACTTAATGTTTTTCAGTAAAGATTATGTGGCCAATATACGTTAATTTTTTTTTTGTTTTTGAAACATATATATGACACCCATGAGAATAATGTTTTACATTTAATGAAGGAATAGTTATGCAGAATTAACTGATAATGCTTACACATAATCTGTTTTTCTAGGTCGAGGCTTATATTTTTTTTCAATAAAGCTATAGGGACCGACGGTCCCCATACCGAAACTGCACCTACGGCCATGCTATGCCAGCTCCGGCCACCAGACGGCTGATCCGAGCCGTCCAAAAATTCTAAAAAAAAAAGAGAGGGGGCCTATGCGGCAATCAACGGCATCTGATGTGTGTAAGGTGTTTGGATCAAGCACCCTACAGACATCGGTTGTCGTTGATTCCCGCGTAGGCCCTCTCATTTTTTTTTTTAGAATTTTTTGGACAGCTCGGATCGGCCATCCGGTGGCCGGAGCTGGCCCGGTGTGGCCGTCGGTACAATTTCGGTATGCTCTCCGTCGGTACGGATATATAGCGCTACTCTTTTTTTTTTTTAAGGTGACTAGATTGTTGAATTTCCAGCAAAATATGAAGTTGAATTAACAGAATTTTTTTTTTAAAATTTTGACATGATTAACAGAATCACTAATAACAAGTCATCTCTCTCTCTCTCATCTGCGCCTTGGCAAGTCATCGCTCAAGACAATGACTACAAGTCTACAACCTTTTGGAAGTGAAGAATACTCAAAGATGAAGACTAAAGACTTGAAAAGTGAGACAGACTCTAGCTTGCTTGACTCCTAGTGCCTGGGTCAACATTTTTGCTGCATCCGATACTCAATATTTTTGTTAGTACAAAAACAATACATACATACTTATTTAATTTACCTTAAAAAAAAAAAACAACACATACTTTAAAATATGTCACCCCATCTTCTGTTAGCGTTGCTTACTGCCATCATTTCTTTTCTCATCACAGTTTCCATTCTCACAATCCTTGCAATTGCATATTTTTGTTACTGTAAGGCCAGAGAAATCGAACCTGAGGCAAGAGCAACGAGCAATGGGGATTTTTGTTCCATATTGACGTTCAACGGGAGAATTGCATACGAAGACATCATCAAAGCAACAAATGACTTCGACATCAGATTTTGCATTGGAACAGGCGGATATGGCAGTGTCTACAGAGCTCAGTTGCCAAGCGGCAAAGTAGTAGCCTTGAAGAAACTTCACCGATTTGAAGCAGAGGAACCGGCTTTCGACATGTGTTTTAGGAATGAGATCCAAATGTTAACTAATGTACGACACAAAAACATTGTGCAACTGTTCGGATTTTGTTTGCACAACAGATGCATGTTCTTGTTGTATGAGTACATGGAAAAAGGAAGCTTATTTTGTGCATTGAGATTCGATGTTGAAGCTTCTAAAATTGGATGGACTCAAAGGGTAAAAATTGTTGAAGCAATGGCACATGCTTTATCCTACTTACATAACGATTGCACCCCACCAATTGTTCATCGAGACATATCGAGCAACAACATTCTGTTGAACTCTCAATTGGAGGCTTTTGTTGCTGACTTTGGAATTGCAAGACTGTTGCATCCCGATTCATCAAACCGAACCGTTATTACAGGCACTTACGGATATATTGCACCAGGTACGGGTACTGCCTTTGTTTTATCAAAGCAAACATGTATGGTTATTTTGTTGGCTTTACCCTAGCCTAATAATTGATTTTTAGTGGAGAGAATAGCAAAAATGGGGGCAAATAATGGCTGGCCCAAACTGGTAGCAACAGCTGTATGAAATGGGAAAAGAAACAGGGGAGGAGAGATCAGGTTTGAATCTGGAGAGCAAAAGGGGCAGCTCGTACTTTTGCTGCTTCTCTACGTTTTTAAATTTTTTTCATTACACTTCCTTTTAAATACCTAGGGCAATACATAACATGGACTAGGGCTATATCCTAACATTGGGGCCCAAAACAAATTAACAAAAGATACTAACCCAATACAAAACATAATAATTGGTCCAATTACAAAAAGAAAGACAATAAAGCATTAATTTTAACATATTTTTAAAATCCATCTTTGTGTTTGTGCAGAACTTGCCTATACAATGGTTGTGACTGAAAAGTGCGATGTTTATAGCTTTGGAGTTGTGGCACTAGAAATAATAATGGGAAGGCATCCAGGAGACCTTTTAATATCATCCCTGAAATCGCCTCCTGCCG
This sequence comes from Rhododendron kiyosumense, assembly GCA_019656275.1. Taxonomy (NCBI): domain Eukaryota; kingdom Viridiplantae; phylum Streptophyta; class Magnoliopsida; order Ericales; family Ericaceae; genus Rhododendron; species Rhododendron kiyosumense. The sequence continues at coordinate 184,102 of BPLS01028719.1, read as the reverse complement.
AAAGCATGATGATAATTGATGTCTTAGATCCTCGCCGGCCTTCCGGTACCTACGAATCCTATGATTGCCGGGGACATTGTTCTAATTGCTACAACGGCATTTCCATGCTTACGACCTGAGCCCAGATCTCGACCAACGATGCTACGCCTATCTCAAGAGTTTCTTTCTCGTAGGAAGGCTCTAGCTTCACCCATTCGTACAATTTCACTACTGCAGCTTTGTAATCGGAACATGGACTTTGTCCACCAATCAAATGAGCAAGTGATCAGTGCCCAAATTTGAAAATATTCACATCCTTTTCAGGCCTTAGTTGTTATGATCCCAGTATCAATATGAATGTATTTTAAGAAAAAGGTCTAGTTTATTCCTGGTTTGTACGTGTCAGTGAACCAAACACTGCCTTGTGGTTTGTACGTGTCAGTGAACCAAACACTGCCTTATAAATATCATGACATATTATATATAAATATATGTGTTAATTGAAATTCTTGTCCTAAATATTTTTTTCTTATATGCTAATTTAATGTTTAGCTAGTGAATACATGTTATAAATAAATAATTACTTCTCTAAACTAAATCAATTGTCTAGCTAATAAATATTGAAAAAAAATAGTTATAATGTTATCTTCTATGCTTTTTTTTTTTTTTTGAAGAGATGTTATCTTCTATGCTACATATCCATAAATACATTTGTATGTTAAATTAAATACATATCGACATTTGGTATTAAACATGCATGTATAATTTTTTTTAAAGCTTCAAAAAAATTATGAGAATTTTTATTAAGCCACATACATACGAGGTATAAACACAAAAGTATTAGAGTCCCTTTACTTTTTTATGATACTTCACATTTTTTTGTCAAAGAATAAAAAAATCTCAAATATATAGCTCCATATTAAAATAATTATATTTTGCAACACTATACCGCCTTTTTTTACACCCCAAAAAAAATATGTTAACATTTTTAGCCAAAAATTCCTTTTTCTCCCATCGAATTTTTTTTCTTGAACTTTTGGAATTTCTAAGCCATATATTCATTGAATAATGAACCTTCAAACACTTTACATTAACATTGATAAAAAAAAAAACTTCATTATAAAAATGAACTCAAAAAAATTATGCTAATTTTATTTTTTATTTTTTGCATATTGGCTAAAACAAACTATGCTTTATAAATGAACGACTTTACTATCAAGTTTTTAAAATTACACTTATCAATTAAGTAATGTATATTAGTTCAATTTATTTTTTAAAATTTAAAATTCAAAAGTGTTTTGGGTTACTTTACACACATCATAATTTATTTGAGTTACAACACTTTAGTTCAATATTCAATCAACTTTCTTTGGCTTGTATTAGAAAGGAAAAAATAGAAGTCAAAGCAATTGCAAAAAAAAAAAAAAAAGTATTTTTTTCGAGGGAGGTATCTAATATTATTATAAACCTCAAGGGAGGTAAATAAAGGGGTAGAAATGAAAATTCACACTTTCTGTTAACAGAAGTTAGCCGACAAGTCTGACAGGGGAGGAAAGTGCAGTTACAGAAACGTGAGGGGAGGTGTCTGTAATTGTTAGATACCTCAGGAGAGGTAAGTGAAATTTGCCCAAAAATTAATTGTAGATTTCGTTTGAGCCTGCAGCCTCGATATGGAAGGTCAATTATGAAGGTGTTTTACATTGCACTCTAATTTCTGAAAGCTCCCCAAAAGAATTTTCAAGATAGTAGTGTTTTTATTCCCTTTTCCTTTAATTTGGAACCCATACATCTTATTCGTATCCTACTATTGTCGTCTTTTGCATGTATCTGTAAGTTTTCATAACTCTGATCTGAATATTTTGAAGTATTTGTTGTTTCCTTGCCACTTCTCGAATTTGCGGTTAGTCCATGTTTATTTTTACTTATTGTGAGACGATGTATCATTGTTGAATTCTTGTTCCACAACAATGCTCAAACCATAATGTTTAGCCGTTAATGCATGGTTTACAAATTTATCTTGACAGTGTTGATCAACATCTAGTTCTCTCTCTTCTTTGTGATTAATTTCTTGCCCTACACATATATAAATTAAACTATGTGTAGGAACCTCTTTCCATGTATGGGTTCCATATTTCTACGGAATGGTCATGCATACTACCAATATCCCATGGTCGTTTTTATCATGAGTCAGAATGGAATCGATTGGCTGCTCTCGGTAATCTATATTCAAGGTTTTGAGATAGCTGATTTGCATTTCTACTGCCATGTCGACAGGGAGAAGGTTCTTTTTCCCTATGCGGATAGATTTCCGTCCTGCCGCTTAGATAATTGCTTATTTCCTCTTGTTTCAGTTACAGGCAATCTATATTCAAAGTTACGCTTTCTACACTTTTTTTTATTTCCTAGGTAATGAAAGGATGAGTTGCTTCACTTTTGTTAATTTATAATTGAAACCGTTGCACGTTTAATTAGAAGTTTACAAATACTAAATCTAAATTCCACAAAATTTGTGAGGATACTAACATGTTTTGGTGCTTCCTTTCTTGCGCTTGCCTAGT